>APFE031692860.1:0-14195 GCA_000404065.3 Pinus taeda
AGAATATGTGGTAGCAGTTGAGGCAATAAAAGAAATTGTGTGGCTCAGGAAAATTTTGGAAGATTTTCATGTAAAACATGTACATTCAACCCCACTCATGATTGACAACACCTTTGCGATAAATTTGGCCAAGAACCCAAAATTCCATGATCGAACAAAGCACATCAATATAGAATAACATTTGATTCGCAAAGACAATCCATGTACACCATTGTTCCACTAATGAGTAGATTGGAAACATCTTCACTAAAGTGCTTGGAAGAGAAAATCTTGAAAGATTTAGAATGATGTGTGGAATCACCAACATCCCTACAGATTAAAGGGGGGGAATGTTGACACCTAATCATGGGGATTGGGTGAACACTTGTAAATAACGTAAATAGTAAATAATGGGAAATGAAGATTCGTCAAGAGGTGAAACCCAAGAGTCACTCCCTCATGTATATAACAAGGAGTAATCTTAATGAATAAACACAATTGATTTTAGGAGTTACCTCGTGGCCTTTGTTAGGGGATTGAGGAGGTCATTTTGTGAAATTTTATTATTGTTTTCCTAACAAAAAGGGATTCTAGAGCTTGGGGGAGATTGTTTATACAAAAATTCATCAGTTGGAATAAATGTGGTAAACTTTACTGTGTTTTCAAAAATTCTAATAAGTAATTGAGTCATTTATATATTATGTTCCAGGGATTTATATATATGTGAAGAGTTATTTTTTAATATGCTTAAGAAGTAAAAGAAATTCCAATTATCTATTGGATGTAATTATCTAGATGTATAAAGGAAATATTTGATTTTGTAATAATTAACTCTATGGAGGTGAAGCTATAAACGAAATTGTGAATAACCGAGTGACTAGTTCTAATATGCTATCATGAAATATTTGTGCATATATGTATTAGCATATAAGTAAATAAGATGCATATGTGGTAGGGTTAGCAATGTTATAGGTTAAATCTGTGATAAAGCACCCAGGGTATCCCTCAATGACCATACAATCCCTACCAAGGGAAAAATTCTTTAAAAAAACTAGGAAATCCAAAAACATAGAAACAATGGAACTTTATTTTTAGTGCAATAAGTCTCTACATAAATTATATGTGTATATGTACTAATATAAATATATGCATGTAACCATATAGGGGAATCAATATTTTGAAAGTGATAACCCCATAAGAAATACTTGCATAACACAACATAAATATTCTTTAAACAAATCATATTAAATATACAAAAATATATATCTTCCTAAATAAAATATACATTTTAATAAAAATATTATATGCTAACAAGAAACAACTAGCATTGACAAATTTGGTTCTTTATATAATAGCTAAAAGAAACCTCATAAATTTAGTTGAACTTAAAAGGTATGGGAACAAATATGCATTTTATATATAAAGACAAAACCAATTTGTGTCTAGCCTCCAATAGGCTTAATTAGTTATAGATGGCGGTTACGGTAAACCAAAACAATAAATATGAAAAACTTTAAGATGAGGATAAAATAAATTTGGACTTAGAGTCTGAGTCTATTTTACAAATAGATTAAATAATTGTTCCATGCATGCACATGTATCATGAAAGACTCGGCCAGACCTGGACTAATTCCTTTATTTTATCTAAGTATTGCATCAAACATACAAAAAGAATAAAAAGTGTTTGAGTACATAGAGATTATATGGAAATAAAAACCCAAAAGCTCACTCATTGTAGAGCTTCAAAAACTTTCCATACTCACCAACATGGAACAGAATAATAAAATATTAGACCATGTAGGAATTAAAAAGAGGATATCAATTAAGAGTTTTTGCATGAAAACGGTGAAAGGGTATTCTTCGCATAAAGTACATCACAGGGGTGTTATAATGGCCATTAAGTATCATTCGTGTGACAAAATCACTAGTATGATTAGTTGAAAAAATAAAATATCAATAAGTAAGCAAAGTCAAAAGAGAAGAAAAGTATTTGTAAGGAGACGTAGGATATAAGTGTTTACTATGTGTACGACGCTTTGTTGTGGAGGAATGATACCACAAAAGAATGAATGGAACTCTAACTTTGCCAAGAAAAAGTATAGGTAAGCCATTAAATAGTAACCCATAGAAACCCAAGTGATAATGCGTTCACTTAGGGTAATACGAAACTAAGGAACATGCAAAGATAATATCTTTACCGGAACCTCTCATTCTTTTTGCAGTAAGAACGAAATCGAGACTCAAAACCATCGGCACCTTGAATTGGATCAATTGAGTAAAGACTAGTGTAAGGGTAGCATTGTTCCTTTTCTCAAAAGAAGAACCGAAGTTGTTATGACTCCAAGAGGAGAAATTGAGCCTCCATGTAAACCCTAGAACTAGGGTAAAATACCATCGAAAAACAATTGCAAAACTATTCTCAAACGTTTAGAGAAGGGAATAGGTAACAAGTTTAGAACTTAAAAAAAATAAAATCGTATTTTCTTATGCATATCATAGGAATGACATTTGAGTTACTTGAAAGCTTCTATAAATTCCATAGGATAGAGGAATGGCTTAAGCTTGACAATTTTTTCTTTGAAGTTTGATGGTTAAGGTGGCAAAGTATCGAGGATAAAGAAACCCTCATTTCTATTAGACATGGAAAGTTTCAATGGCATAAAATCAAGTACACAATGATGGCCAGACTAGCAGAGGGGCTTAGGTAGTTACTCTAACCTCCATAATGAAATGTCAATCACTTTTAGAATCAAATTTTAAAATCTTGTTTGACCATTTACTAACCCCTTAGATTGATAGGGTGATGTGTGATAGTTATAATCATCCACAAAACCCTAAAACATATAATTTTGAAATCTTGTTTCACCATTTACTAACCCCTTAGATTGATAGGGTGATGTGTGATAGTTATAATCATCCACAAAACCCTAAAACATATACACATTAAGTTGTTGAGCTAATTTAAATAATATAATTCCATGGGATAAGGAGTTCCAAGATATATAATTGTGAAGTTAATACCATAATATGAGTTGTACATAAACAGTACAATATGAATTCAACATATAACTCATTAGTAAATTTTATGTATTATTTGTTATATTCTATAGAGTTTGAACACTGTAAGTGTTGTGTAAAATGCTATAAATGTGTATAAGATATATGATTCCAAAGGGGGTCAATCCATACATACATATGCATTCCCAACCTTTTTAAATATTTCCTATATTGTTGGCCTAGAATATGGAAAGGCCTCATATAATTGAAGGAAAAATTATAAATATTAAAGGAATTTTTTTTACAATGGGAAATAATGAAAATAAGGATTAACTTATCAATGGAAGAAAGTTTAGAGACATGAGAAAAATATTTAGATTTAATGTATGGGAACATCTTCTGATAAAAAGATAATATTTAAATAATTATCCAGAACATGATAGCCTCATGTATGTGTGTAAATAAATAACTAAAAAAAAGTGCATTATGTAAGGGTGTTTAATTAATTTAAATTGGTAATTTTTGAAGTATGTGACAATATGAATTTGTTTATTTTTCCAAAAAAAGTCCATATAGTTTCTATTGTAAAGTGAAATGAAAATATGCATTGTAATTTTTACTAAAAATAATTCCTTTTAGACAAAACTCTTCCATATTATCATCCATTTCGGCTTAATCAAATATTAAAAAAAATATTGAATTTGAGAAGTACATTTTTAACAATAATAGTGTCACAAAAAAATGTCTCATAATTGCCTAAGAAAAGGCATTAAATCAATAATTATTGTAAAGAAAATACCATATTCCCCACTTCAAATTCATGTCCAAGGAGAGTCCCATCTCCTAATTCCAAGGCCTCCTTTGAAAGATAATCATCTTGAAAAATAAATTCTCTATGGAAATATTGGATTATCATTGAAGGAAATGCTTCATGTACTCCCTGAATTTTGCATTTCCAATGAAGTGTACAAGACTATTCAATCACATTGAGCCCTTCAATAATTCAATCACTACTTTCAAACTTGTAGATCATGAACACCTTTGGTCTTGGAATATTATAATAATGGTCAAATTTTCACTAACTCTATACAAGTATTAGTTCTTCTCCCTTTTCTATTATTGAGCCCAAAATAGTGATTATGACTAAAATGAAAAACAGTACTTGCACCACAATCACCCTACACACCTTCACATGTACCATTGAAATAACCCCAAGGAGAGTCTAAATTTAAATATGGATTGTGCCTAAGGTTGATCCTTGAAGCCATAGCTTTATTTTGTCATTTACAATAAGAATATTGGATTTCATGATCCTCCACAATTGTGCATCTTCTAATAATTTAGAACAACAACCACTTCATTTTCAACCATAGTCCCCATGTATTGTATGTTGACAACATTTAAATTATTTACAATGAAAAAAAGTACCCATGGAACATTTAAAATATTTAATATGAAAAAAAGTGCCTCATGCTCTACTTATAATAATCCGAATTCCACAAGCACAAACAACAGAGTAATATGAGAACTTATTTCAACACATGAAAAATGATTGGACACAAGAAAGATATATGATTCGTTAAGTCTATCATGCTCATAGATAACATACATATTGGAACCCTCAAAACAATACTTTTGGTCATTATGCAACTCAAAACCTTATTAGCCAATACCAACCAAACATAATTCTTTCTTTTAATTGACATTCCCACTTCCATATAATTAGTTGCCAAGATTTATTTTCTTCATTCATTATCACATAAGAGAGTGCCTCATATCCTTGTTTTGTTGACAAAATACATATTAATTTATTCCATTACAAGGCCAATTAGTCCTCCTATATCAACATTATAGGACTATAATTTATATATTTGATAAAAAATATTCAATCTTGAGCTAGATTCCCTATTAAACCTATCATCTCATGAGATAAGCACTCTTGATGCCCACCATCAATCTCTCCAACGACACTAATATATTTTTGATAATATAAGCCTCTCTCCTTCAATTGATCATTTCTAAATTGTCATGTATATTCCACTAGATAGTTTGTCACAACATAAATGACAAAATTATGATTAGAATCTTAGATCTACAAAAGAGGTTTTATTTTCTCCTAAAATTTCTATATTTCAGGATTATTGTTTATTGTGCATACATGCAAATTATAATTATGCTAAATATCGATAAAAATTAAATCAAATCTCACAAACCACAATTAACACAAGATATATCATGGGAATCCAATTCAGGATAAAAGCCAACTCGAAACTGAGGCTCTTCTACTATGTTTCTCTTAATGGAAAAATAGATGCAATTACAGAAAAGTGAGTCTTATGGCCTGTGGGTTGTTGCAATACAAAACTATTCTATCTTTTCTCTCTCCCCATCCCTCTTGGCTATTTTTCTCACCTATGGACCAAAATATACTTTAGTAGACCCAAACCCCTTTTCCTCCTAGTGGTTCAATAATAACACATCCCAATAGCATACTAGTAGTTATGTTTTGACTCCTTCAACTCTCAACTAGAGTTTCAAGGTTGAGCCTTTTAAGTATTCTTCATCATGATCATCGCTAGCCCCTTTACAATGAATAATAAGGATTTTATTGACATCCTCTAAAATTATGGTGGTAAAAATGGGAAGGTCAAATTCCGAGAGGCATAAATTTTGCTCGCAAATTTCAATTGAGGTGATTCATGTGCCGTTGGAAAGGTATATGTCTATAAAATAGTATAAAAAAGGTTTTTCCACCGAGTGGAAAATTTTTTCTTTTAAAAATCACCATTTGATCCATTAAACTAGTCCTCAAAGGTTTTAAACCCCAATTTTCCAAAATATGTCTCAATTGTGAAAATGGTTCAGTGAGAACATTCCTCCACTCTTTCCACTCTGGAAGCATTAAGATAGATGAAAAATAACATAATTATATAATATGGATCACACCTCACCATTTTAGGAGGCTCTTAGTCACTAAAATACTCTATTGAATGAGTGAAAAAAACAATTCTTCACCTCTCCTGAGGTTTACCATTTAGCATTGGTTGGAAGCTACCCTTTCAACTGAGTCTTCCCAAGGCCATGCTTGTAGTTTTATATCTCTTCTATGAAACTATAACTTTTTTCAAATATGCCTAAGCATATAGTGCTAAATACTCTAGAGAAGTTAGGACGTGTTCCTCTTCGTGATCTAGCATGGAAGGCTTATAGAGTTTCATATCTCTACATTAACTACTAGTAAATGTACATGTATCATGGTACACTAACTCCATATATGTTGTCTCCCAAATTCTCCATTGTTTCAAAGGGAATGCATCATAGAGCCTTGAATTTCTTACTACGACCTTGTAATCACCCACTCTTTCACTGTAACCATACTTTGTCTCTCACCTTGAAGGGCTTCTTTGTTTTGTGTAGATCATGCCTAGCCTTATATTTTTCCTGTGAATTCTGCAATTTCTCTTGTACCTATATATGGATATCCCCAATATTCTCAACATTTTTTTTTCCATTAAGGAATCCCCTGTAAGATCCTCCCTTGCTCCTCCGTTCTGACCATATGAAATATCCAAAGGTGAAGGTTGTAAATATCTAAAACAGGTTTCAAATGGGGGCATAATACTAGAATTGGGGATTGCTTTGTTATAAGAGTGTTGTGTAAATACCATATTTTCATCCCAAGTATTTAGAAACTTCTACTAAAACCTAACAAATGATGAAACAAAGTCTCGTTGGATACTTCTGTCTACCCGTATGTTTATGGATGAAATGATACTTCTGTCTACCCGTATGTTTATGGATGAAATGGTGTATATCTGTTTAACTTTGTGTCAATCTTCTCCCATAATGTAGTGCACTAAGTTAACTAGAAGTTTCTTTGTTTCTACAAAATGTAGTTTGTCCATATGCTAAAATTACCAATAGAGTATAAATTGAGTGATAACATAATTTAGTTTTCTCAAAATTATATTTTTGCAATGAAAGTATTATTTAAATGTTAAAATTGGTATATATTTACCATATTAGGTTAAAGAAAATTGAGGTCCAATCACACAAACTTTGAAATGAATGGCAAAATCAAAAAGTTGAAATCACAATATCCCATTGCCTCTAACAACACCTTAATGTTTATATTAATCAAAAACCAACTAGTAGCAATAATGTTAAGGTCTTTCCTCTTTAGACTAACGATGTACATACAAAGATCACAAAAGTCTCAAGGCACAAATTTGTTAAATGGAAAGTTTTATGATATCTATATTTCTCTAGGTGTGCTTGAGACATGTTACATAAATTTCAATCCGAGTATATGAACATGAAAAAGGGAATTAGCGTGTTTCTTGTAGCTTCCACATATTGAACTTCTCCAATACCCTATTATTCCATCGAAACTGCAAGTATTTTTAATAGGTTATGGATATATGTTAGTGTTATCTCGGCCTCATGGGTTGTGTTCATGAGTGTAGATGCACTACACATGAGATATTATTTTGTGTCATGTCAAAAATTATTCTTCCTCATCAACGGTGTGGCAACTTTCTTCAAAATCACACATCTAAGGATCTTGATCTGCATCTTATCCTATCTTAGGACTTCTTATGGGAAACTGCAAAAATAAATTAATGATGAAAAGGCTATGTAGTTAAGTTTGACATTGAAAAGTAATCATGAATATATGGAAATGTTAATAGTGGAGCTCCTTTCACTTACATTTTGGTCTGCTGAATTTTCTGTCAATATGTGCAACTCCTTCAATACATCATTCTTATCAACAAATAAAAGAACAAACCAACTTTATATTTCCCTAATGCAAAGGAAGATTTAGTGGCGATGAATTTTAGTGAGGAAATGGTTTCTAACTATGTAAATAAAAATATTCCTATAATCTTGTCATAATAATAGAAATAATACATAAACAAATTCCACAATTATATTTACAACAATGTCTTATGTTGGTGAACAATTTTCTTCAGGGTGGTTGTCATAAACCCACCATCTACAAAATTTTATTTTATTTTCCTTTGTTTTCATGGATATGAATATATATAATTCTCCCTCTATTGTACATGCTCTTGATTTGATACAAGATATTGTGGAAGAGATATTGGTTATGAGAACTCAAACTTCTCCAAGGTATATATTTTTATTTATCCACTCCATCTTTTGTTTTACACTAGAAGGATTATTATATCATAATGTTTTACCTAGCTTGGCGTTAACATTTAATTTATTATATCATACTATTATAGTAACCTACACTCATTTCTAAGTTTAATTCACACATGAAAATGAGTAGACCCAATCTAGGGGTACTTCATTGCTTAATACATGTTATATTTTCATCTCTTAATGATAATACATGTTATTATGTCTACCCACTTGTATGCATATATGACAAGATAGGTATAGATGCGCCCCTCAAATGCTTTTTAATGAACAAAGATTTTTTTGGATGTTGATACCCATGTGGTCATGGAATAATTAAGGTTTACAAGAAAGTATTTAATTTCCCCTTGACATTTGACTATATGGTACCCCAAGGTTATGAATGTCGCCTATTAAAATCTGCGTCGAAAAACTACATGCTCAATCATTTATCGCCACATCCACCTCCTTCACATGGTGTATATGTCACCACACTAACATGCCTGGATGACTGGGATGAAAGGATGGAAATTGAGGGCACGGATCTCCCCATGCAAAACCTTAACCTCTTGTACCTTTTCCATTTTCACTTCCTTTACTTTTTTCGTCCATCATTAATTTTCTTTTGATTAATTAGTAGCGTTGTTTCTCTGACTAGTTCCGTGTACCAGACCCCTTTTTAGTACATAGGAATCATGAAGGCATGGCTCAATTCTGCGAGCCATCACACTTGTCTATGACAAGGATTTACAGGTACAGAGTTTACTCATGGTAGAGCGCAGCTTTGCTTTTTTTTTAAACTGATCTCGCATGTGGTTATGGTGACTACTGGCTAAATTTTCTTAGAATCCATATTATTTTCTTCTAGAATTTCCTCTTCTATTGCAATTGTTTTTTTCTTGGGTTTTGTAGGTACAACGCCCATGTTAGGGTTCCATTCCCACTAGTTCTGGGTTTGCTCACTTTTGGGTAATACCATTTTCTTTTTACGACATTCACCTGCACCCTAGCTTATTCATTTTTTTTATTTGTAGGGCTGGCCTCATATGAAATATATCTGTGTGGTAATTAACATTTTCCCCTCTTTCTGGACATGGAGTATCAAAGATCAAATTAGTGGATTCAGTGTTCCTGGTTCCAAAGGGGAATGCAATATAAGCACCCAAAATGTCTACTATTCTTTTTCTTCTTATTTTAACAATGGGGAAATTTTGATGTTGTTCTAATGACATGAGCCCTCTCTTGGTTTACCTATTTGATTTACCTGAAGAATTTACATACGGGGTCACCCTTTCTACTTTCTGGGTTGTCTTTCTTTCCTTGATTTCATCTTTCCCCAACCTGCTACTACCCAAAACATTTTCTCAGGCAACTAGTGATACATCCTCTCTTACTTTTGGCACAGAAAGGAGTATGTGCTACCGTTATCTGGGTCAAGTAAGAATTTTTAGTTCCTCTATTTTTATTACTACCCTACTAACTTAGACTTGCGAAATGAAGTATTTATACCCTATTTTCATTGTAACGCCGGTAGCAGAATATCTTTGGAAAAATATTTTACCCCTACGTGAGTGGGTGCCACAATAATCATTTAATTTCAATTGCTACTTTATTCTAGGTAAGTTTCATTTTACTCTCAAGAGCTCGATTCATACCCATGGCCCTACTAAGAGATACACTAACCACCAACTTTGTTGTTTATTTCCTCCTTGCATGCCCTATGACACTCGGACATTAATTCACTGTAGTTTCTAGTTTAACGTGTAAGTTTTTCTAGAAACTCTGGTTTCCAGGGTGCTTGATGTAATATGAAGCACAGCGATTCATCCTTTTATAATTCTATACTTAGGACATGTTTCCCCTCCGGTTCATATTAATAAAATTCCTCTAGAACAATTTGTTCACATATGAGATATTTTCGGTGATTTTTCTTTGTAATTTAGTTACTGTGATGTGTTCTAGATACAAAAGACTGTATGTTTTAATATACGTATGTAATTATTCCTCTGTCCCTTCCTTGATTTGACAGAGCTGAAATTTGCATGTGGATAGGATGCCTATATATGTATGCATATATACATATGATTTCCATTTCATGTTATGTATTGGTTGGATTGTTGCTTCAATATATGTAACGTTATAAGTTCTTCACGTTTTCCAGTATGGCTCGATTTTTCCTTCACCAGTCAATTTTGTGTAAGGGAAAATATAATAATTATTATCTTGCGTGTGCTATTGGATACAACTTATTTTCTAGTTTCCATATAAAAATCACATTTGATATCTTATTATAGGAATATGAAATCAATATCTTAGCTAAAATAAGTCTGGTTGAGTAATTTATAATTAGGTGATTTTTTTGACAGGTAGTCTACTGTCATAGTTTACTTTGGTGCTTTCCCACTAAAATTTTAAGTTTCATGCATTACATTTCACTAGATAATAGAGTCTTTCTATTCTATAAGAACTTGACATCAAGGGTTTTCAACTGAGTTTCTCTTTGTTTTTATAGTTACCTCACCATCACCCTTCTCAAACTGAATTAATTGTTTTCTACTATAAAATGTTTCTTTGTGCTACACTCCTCTAATTATTATCTATTATACCTAGAAGGACCTTTCGATGCACAATTTTCCTGCCTTTTTGCTTTTATAGCTAGAAATATTAATGTAAGAAGGCCAAAACCCTATAGGTATGCCCTAAACACACAGGATTAGAGTCATATATAGAAATTTAACTTTAACTTCCCTTGATTCTTTTGGTTATGTCATACATAACCAACTAGCTGGTAAAATCCATATTCTCTCTTAACAATAAATAAAATTACTAAATCCATATTCTCTCTTAACAATAAATAAAATTACTAATAACAGCTTGCATGCATCGTATTGAATGAGTCAGAATAAAAATAAAACTAAAATTTATAATGACTGTAGCATCAATGTTCAAGCATAACTAAATTTATAATAATAGTGCACAAGTATCTCAGCCATCAAATTAGATTTCCATCCGAATTAATTTCATGATATCAATATTTAGAAGTGAGCATCTACATATAACAGTGCATATTAATAAAAGAACAAAGTAACAGATAATCCAACCAGAATCACTAATTGGGGAACACTTGGGAATTATTCACCCTTTTCCACCCAAGCTTGAACCTAATGCTCCAGTTCACCGCTAAGTTGAGATGTACTTGCCAGGGTATCAACAACCTCTATTGATCCCTTCAGTAAGTATTTTATACCTTTTTTCCATAATCAATTTTATATCTTATCTAGAATCTCTTATCACAGAATATTCATCTCAATCTCATCCACTAATGAGATTTTTTTATTTTTTTTCATTAGAAAGAATCTCTTACTCAAGTGCTTCATTCCCAAGTATTTTCAACCCTTTTCTATTTATTAATAAAATTAATTATTACATAATAATTTTAATGCATTTATTTCACAAACAAATCATGGATTTTCTGTCATCCATTCTATGATAAATGAGTCCTAAAAAAAAGGGCTTATTTACATCATCCCTAGTGCTTATTCCCCATCTACTTCCTTATGGAATAGTGCTAGATAGTTCTTTTCAATCTCCTTTTCCCACTCTTGTGTAGCCTCTTCAAGAGTAAAGTGTTTCCATTACACCTTAACCCGAATGATGGCTCTATTCTCGAGCCAGATCTATTTTCGGTTTAGGATACAGAGAGGTTGTGCCATAAAGTATCCTTTCCACATGTAGCAATTTTCGTTCAATTATGTGAGAACCATCATGTACATATTTCTTTAGTAAATATACATGAAAAATATTGTGCCCTTTAATATGGCTAGGTAATGACAATTGATAAGATATCGGTCGAATAAAAGTCCAGAGACAGAAGAATGATGGTGATGTTTTGAGAAATACATGCGAGTTATGTGAATCAAAGTCATGTACACATAGAAATTAATTTAAAATTATAAGAGGATGGACCGAGAAGATGGAACCATGGTTTAGGGTTTTTGCCAAACTCTACAACTGCAGATCTGCTCAGACTACGACGCCTGTGCAACATTCCTTCAGCTATTCTAGCAACAATACATGACAATGAATAATGTACCTATCATGGATAACCTCCATGGGGAGGGCATAATGCCTCACCCCAATGATCAACGGCAACCTGAGATACATATGGAAAAGAACGAGAAGAAGCCAAAAGTGGAAGCAGAAACGACTTATAATGCACAGACAGATGGGATAGTAAGGGATGAAGTTCCCAATGCAACCTCGGCAACCTGTAATCTTGTTGCAACACAAACACCAGAGATTGAACTACCAAGTCACAGAATCAACACCCAAATCTAGTACATGAAGGATCATGCTTTAATAGGGAAGTTTATTGGTTTCTTGCCTACAGAGAAAGCCCTACATGATTGAATAGTTGCTAAATTGAAACCAAAAGGACACATTAACTTGGAGATGGGACCAAAGGACTTTTTCACGGCAGTCTTCAACTATATGGAGGACTGAAATAGAGTCATCGATGGAGGACCCTACTTCTTCAATGCAGTTGGTCTTTACTGGATTGAGAGATTTAACCGAGACAAAGAATATCTAAGCTCGACACCACTATGGATCCAACTCTACTCCCTCCCCCGGAGTATTGGGATGAAGATTCATTGAGAGGTATTGGAAATGGGTTGGGGGAGTTTATCAAATCTATGGAGGAGACAAAACTCAGAAGATATACTTCCTACACCTGCATTTGTGTCTATATGCATTTAAGCAAAGCTCTTTCGGATGCGGTAAGTTTATATCATGATGATTTTGAATGATTCAATCAATAGATTACGAACATGTGCGATTTAGATGTAGAAGATGTCATGCCCTTGGCCATCTTTTTGGTGATTTCCCTTTTAAATATGAAACCCCCATCTCATACCTCCTTAGAAAAGCCTGATTTTGAAGGTTTCACCAAGCTAAAAAATTGCAAAAAGAACCACAAGAAACCTGCACCAAACCCTAAAAAGCCTTCAACAAGCTCTTCAATGCCATCCACCAGTAACAATTAGCGAGCTTCTGAATCTCCCGTTCCCTCTGAGGAGCCTCTTAAGCCTTCCTCTAAGCTCAACCCCACAGACACAGAGCCAACTCTAAAGCCCTTGCAAACCACAGATCTAACCACCTCCACACCCAGCAGGATACCGATATGGAAACCCCATGGAATGGATATAAACATTTTGCAGCAAGAGAAAATAGAAGCATCAAATCTCATGGCGAAAAGTAGTGAGGCCAAGCATAGAAGCATAAAATCTCATGGCGAAAAGTAGTGAGGCCAAGCATATGGAGGAAGAACCTGAAATTATAGACATCAGAGATTTGGATATATTGGGATTGGAACAATCTTGCAAGAAAAAATAATTTTACAAGATCCCTGAAAGACAGCTGGAAAGCCTGGAAGTCATCCTTTCTAGAGCACATCATCAAATATCTCTATGGATTCAACCCGGAAGTCAATGGGATGGTAAAAACATTCCTAAGGATAATAAAAAACGAGGAAGAAAGACAGACCTCCAACAAACCATCTGTATTAGGGAAATGGTAGTGGAATTTGGAAGATATTCCAAGCTGACAAAGTATTATAGTCCCCTAACCAATAATGAAACATGAAGCTCACTTCTTGGAATATAAGAGGGCTAAATAGCCCTGGGAAATAGAGAATAATAAAAAGCATGATTTAGTAGGAGAAACCCCAAATCTTCTTCATGCAAGAAATAAAATGTAGTTCTACCACACTTGAATAGACTCTAGCCAAAGCATGGCTAGGCAGTCAAGCAGTAGTCGTGGACTCCCTAGGAGCTTCACGAGGACTAGCAATAGCATGGGATGAATGAGCTATCAAGCTTACCAATATACATGTCAACCATCATTTCATTCAAGCCACTTTTCATATAATAGGGACAAATGTGCATGGTCATCTCACCAATGTTTTCTTCCCCATGACGTAGTGCATAAGATAGACATTCTGAATACACTAACTCTGATCAAGTCCACCAAAATACATCCACTCTAGATTATAGGAGGAGACTTCAACATGATTA
>APFE031692876.1:1118-34470 GCA_000404065.3 Pinus taeda
ATAAAATGAAAAATAAACTAAGATTAATTTTTTATTTTGGTTTATTTTATAAATTACAACTATTTTTAATAAAATGAAAAATAAATTATAGCCACTTGGAAATTAGGATTTTGGCTATATGGAAAAATGTTAGAAAAAACTCACTACGGGTTAATATTTAAAATGAATGCATTATTGAACTATTTTATCTACAAAATACAATATTGTACATTTTACGCATTTTTAACCCAGGCTACATAAATAATCAGACTTTCAAAGGAGTGCCATTTTCGAACCAGTTGACCAAATGAGGCGAAACAAGCGTCAATGTGAAGCTTATAGAAAATCGGTTCTAACAAAGCAATCAAAACAAGAATCCAAAGAAAACTAAAATTAACAAAAGCGTAGGGCAATCAACTAAAATAAAAATCCAAAAAGGTGTTTGGCCAAATTTTAAATAGAAAGGGTCCCCATTATTTGAGTTCAGCAAACCAATAATGGGGGGGTTGTGTTTTTACCACAACAATGGGGACACACGGGAGAAGAACCAGTTATCTCTCTTTGTTATGAATGAGATTTTCCTAAAATTAAAGTAAAAATAATTAAAGAAGGGAAAATTTTGCGTGAAATGCTTGACTAGGTTCATTACTCCGAATAAAAACCAGAATCATCTAACTGTAATTTTTCTTAAAATTTCTCATAAATTAAAATATTTCAAAACTCTATATCAGTCATTAATTAGTTGTAGAGATAAAGCAGGGGTCACTTTTATAGCTTTAGCTTTTAAAATATACTCATTTGCCACAGGTAGAGCCACTGCTGCCAGCAAACATCTATAGTTTCGACAAGGTTACCTTTTAATCCTAAATGATTCAGAATCCCATCTTTCCAAGAATTATTGACCTAGAGATAAATCCATCAATATATGTTTATTATTTTTTTATTTTTATTTTATTTTTTAATGTAAATCTTTAAAAGCCATTATCCTGGTATGGTAGCCAGATAGTTGACAATGCCATTCACTGGTTAAAATTGGACTAAACAAGCTTGCTTGTGATGAGACCCCGTGTCTTATAATTGTTTGCAATCATAAGCCATTACCCTGGTTTGTTTAGCAGTGTTGATAATGTCAGCCTATTTTCCCCTATGATCATGGTAAGCAGGCTCATGATGAGACCTCTTATCTTTTAAGTTTAAATATATTTCTGGATTATACTCTAGAAAAATAAGACTCTTTGGGACAGGGAGAATCATTGACTCCTTAAGAGTTAAGAATGACAATTTCAGAGTTAAAGGTGCTTTGCCGTAAAGTGTCTTTACTTTGTTATATATAACTTTTCTTGACTGATAATAAAACTTTGAAAGATCTTAATAAAATATTGAAGTCTCAAAATAATTACAATTTCAATAAAAAATAATTTCTCCAAATTTTATGATACTTTGCCAACTTCTCTTGATTGGTAATCTCTTCCTTAAGTATGTCTACTTTTATAATAAGAAAATCAAACTTTACAAAGAGATTTAAGAAAACGCCAATAGGTAACTATTAACAATTTTTTCTCCATGAATGCTGACCATAGTTAGATAACAAGAAGGCTTTCCATATAAATCACGGCAAAGTCACAAAATCAAAACTGAAAACCAAAAGAAAAGAATTCTTATGCTAAAGTGAGAAAAGAAATCAGCAAACAAAACAAAAATGAAAAAAAAAATAAAAGTGAAAAGGAAAATCCAAGTTTCAAAAAATAAATTCAAACAAGAATGTTTATACCAATGTCTCCAACAACATGAAGAAGAAGAAAACAAGCATGCAATCATTCCTTTTTAGAAAAACATACCTTGCAGAGTTGTGAATGCTTTAGGCTTTTTTAGATAACAGTGATTGTAAAATTCAGCCACAATGAAAACCTTTCTGTCTTATATTATTCTTCTTGTTTCAAAGCATCATCTTAATCATTTTCTAATAAAAACAAGATGCCTAAATAAACAAACTAAAGGTTGAGAAACTTCCTGATATAGCTGTTTCGACGAAGATTATCACTGCTTCTTGAAATAAAGCCATAAGAAGAGTATGGACTTCAAGAATATGATCCGGCAGAGGGTTGAAAGTTTTTATGAAGAGCTGCAAAACAGATTTGTATATTAGAAAAATAAAACTAAACTAAAGCAACGAAATGGAAATTAATGAAAGTGGGTACATGAATCTTACCATTGGATAATTTCTTTTGATCTTACCTGAAAGTATCAGTTTCTCCGAACTAGCTGACTTCTAATTTTAATTATCATTAACAATATGAAGAAGTCACACTAACCAGAATCCTATAACCCAAAATCATCATTTATACTAAAGCAAGCAGCAAAATGTAAAAATGGAATGCTTAATGCTCAAGGGAGTTGAAATTAAAATAAATGCATCAAAAATGAGAATGAGAATTTGCAGTAATGACTGCTTCTCAAAATATTATTAGTTTCATATACAAAATCAAGACCAAATCCAAGATGATAAAATTTAAATATGAAAATAGAGAGGTCTTGAATTCCATTTTAAATTATGGACTTATATATTTGAAACTGAAATATATCAAAATGATTTAAATGTACTGCAAATTGGTCATTAACTGCTTTCTTATCATAATTATTACCCAAGCTAGCTTTTAAAATAACACATCGTTGTATCGGATGATTCGCATCAAATATCTCTTCACCATGCTTGAATTTTAATTTGCAAGACTTCACTTTTGTTGCCATGCCATATATCGATTAAATGTTAATGGCTCAAAGGCATGCATTGGAAGCTATCGCATCGGAGATTGCAATGGCAAATTGCGGATAAGAACATGTGCAATGAAATGAAGCGATCGCATCATTAAAGAAATATTATATCGGAGATCGGAGACAGTTATGTCATAAATTGCACATCGCACACCGTATCTTGCGATTTGTATTTTGCACATTGCACATCACGCATTACAAATTTGGAATAGTGATATGGCCATAAAATAAAAATGTAAGGAAGCGATTGCGATATCAGCGATGCGATGGATGACGTAAATCGGCGATCGGCAATCTTAAGCACCCGATGTAACACAATATGATTGTTGCGATGCCGATATGCGATGAATGGCGTGGCTAATCAGCGATCTTAAGCGCATGATATAACAATTTTCAATATGCCGATATGTGATGAAGAGTGGACCCGATAATTTTATGATGAAAATTTGATAACATATCGGATCCGAAACATCGGTCTTTTTAAAGTTATGCTCTTACCATTATTGCGATTGAACGGACACGATATTTTTTTATGAATTTGATTTGAATTTCATATCGGGTCTGGAATTATGTGGTCATCGCAATATCGGTAAAGCCGTTTATCGGAGATCGGCGTTTCATGATAATGGAAGTATATTCAACTGCAAACCTCTGATATGCGAAATGCGATATGACATATGAGCGAAGTAATACATTGGAGATCTTTTATTAAGCAATTTGTTATCAAAAGAAATGCTAAAAACTACTTCCGATGAAATCTTATGATGCGAATGGTCTTATGATATTCCTTGAAATTTCAATTGGGTTTTCTAAGTGAATAAAAGAAAAGTTAAAGGATATGCTTAAATTGTAATGCATCATAAATAGAACTTCCCAGAGCCTATTGCAAATTTGAAATGGGTTTACTGCTTACTTTATGTTTTGAAAACAAATGAGAACCTGCAAATAAAACAGAACACAAATCAAAAATAACCTAAGGAAAAGATGAACTAATAATGGATGAGAATAAAGTTTTAAATGCGTACCTGAAAGGAATTTGTCTATAAATTTTACCTGATAAATCTTCAAATTCTTCCTTTGATTAAAATCATCTCATTATTTATTCTAAATCTAAGTGTGCAATCAGTCTAAATAAAATATGTTTATTGATGTCCGTGGAATATAAAATTTACCAGAAATAAATGTGAAACTATGCTTCCCTTTCGAAGTGAAACAACAATTTATTACCTCTGCTCATTCTGAATTAATCTTGAGAAAAATCTGTATTGTTATAGTGACTGTTCAATAATGCCTTTAGTAAATAAACATGATGTGTTTTACAGCATCAGATAATAAACTAAAGATTAGAATGATATTAAGCCACTAATTGTAGAAAAATATCAAAACAAATTTAAATGTGTGCACTCGGCAAAATGGGCATCCTTAAGATCAGCTTTTGGCAAATTTCGAGGAAGATAATATGAACTTCATATGATTACCGTGATAGTTTAGACTGACTAATAATGATTGAATTAGAATTAGGCTTATCATAGTCAATCACATCTCATGGGATAATGGGATCATGAAGCTTTTATATCCTCAAATCCTTACCATATAAATTTCAAAAGAAAATCTTAGAAGGAAATCTTGAAATAAAGAAAAGTGGCTTTGAGGCAATCGATACCAAGTGAAACTTTAATTGAATTTAATCAAGACATTATTCAAAATAGGCAGAGTAGAGATATCGCTATAAGAAGTTTCAAAAAGGAAAGCAAGAATTAAAATTTTCTGATAAGGAAAAGTGTTTCCACTAAACATGTATGAGAAGGCTGATTGTTTTGTTTTATTTTTTTAATCTACAGAACTAATGCAAATAAATTAACTACATAAAACAAGCTAACTAAATTAATTCTACTCCTATTCTAACCATATACATGAAAACGACTAGGTATAGTCATATTTCCAATGTAGCCATTTTCTCAATTTTATTCATGTGTTTATGTATAGTTCAAATGTTAGTAATAAAAATACAAATCTAATTAAACTAAGAAAATTAAATATGAAATCAAAACATACAGTTATTTTTAGTAACTGATTTAAAATCTCTTTCTCATGAAATTTCCTTTCCAATTCGATACCAATTGGATCACAAAAATCTGGATGGATTTCCATTAATGATTGGGAAATGTTCAATAGAGGAGATGACAGGCCGAATTGTGGATATGAGTTTTCAAATTCGAAGGCCTGGAAATAATTGTTAGTGTTATGTACAAATGTTAAGCTGTTAACCATTTCCTTTGAGAGAAAAATTTCCAAATATTTTTCCAATGAATCAATGAAAAATGGATGGAAATCTTTCAAATGAAATGGAAAATTATTAATTGAATTAAATTGCTGGGCGGATTGCAAAAATACATTCTCTTGTTGACATTGCCTTTGAAAAGATAGAAGCTTTTGATGAAACATTAGCATTGATTTAAATTGGAATATTAATATCGTTTGATGCTGATGATTATAATATGAAACTTGAATTTCCCAATTGGGCAATGCATCAATTGAGTGTTTGATAGTAAGGTGTTCAATATGCCAGCGGAAAGTGTGAAAATTTTCTAAATAAATCTAAATTTAAACAAAATAACTGTGAAATAAAAACTAAAATGAAATCACTATTTGTACAACTAATGTTACAACACAATTGAGATTGTTTTGAAATGATTTCATTTTCACAAGGATTGGCCAGAATTATGGAATTTAAAAAATTTTGAATTCCAACTTGTGAATTAGAAAACGAATTATATTATGAGTAGGAATGAGAGCTTGATCCTCATATGAATCATAAATTGGAATGTTTTCTTGAATGGTGAAATCATGAAGATAATTTGCTGCTCCAAAATGAGGATTAGTTGGAATAATTTCTACGTTGAAACGTTCCTCATTTATAGATGTTATTTGAATTTTATCATGAGGATTATCTTGAGAAAAATAGAAATCAACATCCTCACTGTCAAAGTAATTATCATAAATGACTTCACAATATTCTCTACAATTCCCTTCTATCTGATCCAATATATCCAAACAAGGAAGAACAAGAATTTCATGTTCATTGGTGGCAAAAGAATGATCAATAATTGCTTCTCTATCTTGATAAAAATTTAATGGTAATTCATTTAAATCATCCTCTTTAATTTCTGAAATATCATTGATACCAAGAGGGGAAAAATTACTATCATTAAAAATATCAAGATAAAGGGAAAAATGTGAACCTGAAACAATGCATTTAAAACTGTCTCTGTTTGAGAACTCTTGTGCATTATGCTCATTGTAAATTTCAGATTGGAGATCATTCCTTTGCATGCGTATGCTTTCTTGAAGAACGCTGCTTTTCTTCTCTGATTTTGGCATTTGCTCATCATGGAGAAATTCAGAAATTTGTACAGCAGTTTGCATTTTGATTGTTGGTTGTACTTGCTGATTTGCGATTTGATTTTCCGAATTTACTTCAAAATAGCTTTCAGATTTCAAGGCGGTTTTTTCTCCAAAATTGCTGTTGTTGTCTTCTTGCATTTGAATGGAAATATTTTCCAAGCTTTGTGAAACCTCTTCATCACCATTTATTTGCACATCCAATATTGGAATTCTCATTTATATTAGAAGGGGATGGAACAAAGCTTGAATCAATTTCATATGGATTGGGAATGGTTGGAAGAGAACAAATATATTCAAACCAATCTAATGATTCTTCTTCCGTAGGTTTATCTTCGTCTTTAAATCTTAAGCAATTCAAATGAAATCGAATATTAAAATCATTAACAGAATCATTTTCAAACCTTTGTAGATATTCAATTTCTTCACATACCTGTTCATAATCGTAGCCGTCAAATTTAGAAATGAAAATTGTAACAAATTGATGCCAACTGTGAATTGAAGCAACTGGAAGAGTTTTACACCAGTTTCTGGCTTTTGCCGCAAATGTGAGAGTAAAGATTTTGCATAAGATGCCTTCATCAATTCCTTGAAAATCATATTTTGAAACATTTTGAATAAATTGAAAGACATGATTAAAAGCAGAAGTATTTCTCTTACCATTAAACTTTGCCTGAGACAAGAGTCTTACCACTTCGGGTGGAGTGTTTGAAGATGCACGTCCATGGATACAACTCCAAATTGGAAGTTTGAGAGGAGCCATTGCAATAAATAAAATATTAAAATTGAAAAGACTCTAATAGACAAAAAATCTCAGGCCCTCCTTCTAGCGCCAAAAATGTTGATGCCTCGAAAATCGCTGCAACAACAATGGGGGATAACCACCCGGTCCGGACCTTAAAGCAACTCCTTTTCCGTTTGGTGTGGTGGCTCCGACCGGTTTAACTAGGTCCAGTAACCTTCTCCCTATTGCTATTGGTTTATGATGTATCTTTACCTACCAATAGACAGGGATATCAGATCACTTCTTCTTGCTGATCAGGAAAGAGAATGACCCTTAAGCTGATTTGGGTTCAGCCAAGCCACAACTAAAGCTTTGCCTCTTTGAGAAGAGGACTTAAAAGAATGTAGAATTTACTCTAAATGCAAGCTTATTCTATGATGCAAGAAAAAGAAACTAATCTAAATCCTATCTTAATTAGGCAGATATAGATCTAACCCAACTAAGAGCAAGATAATCAAAATATTGGGATTTAAATATGTCTTGTTTATAATGAATATCAAGTTAATGAAGTAGTTCAATTAACTGATACTATGGTTACCAAAACACATTCTATTGAGACCTTAAAACTTGAAATAATAAACCAATAACATTCCAGGAAGTAGTTCACAAAAATGATATTGATTATCAAATCAATAAATCCAATAATTGAATAATGATATGTGGAAATAGTTCACAACACATTATCATTCAATAGATCGGTTTCATAAGACAGATTTCATAGTAAGTAGTTACTCAAAAATGAGAAATTAATCCATAAAAAACAGAGATACATAATAACAAGATTGAGACAAATTACCCATGTTGACAATAGTGCACAAACATGAATAAAATGACACATTCCTGTCACCATAAAATTAAAAAAAACTGATATTCGAAACAGTAGTATTAGAAATACCAATTTATTGCATCCATTTCTCTGTCTTTGGTCTCCAACAGCCCTTTACATTGCTTGAACTTCTGCCTTCAAAACTAGAGCCACAATAGTGCAAACTCTGCCCCTCACACATAATTCAAGATACAAATGGAAAATCCTCAATAATCCTGAGATCTGAGATTTTCTCTCCTCTCTCCTACAACTCTAAATTCCTATTACAGCAGTGCTTTCAGAAGTCTAAATTTGCAGAGGAGAGTAGCCCTTTTTCCATTCTGCAATCTGTTATTTATAATATTTGTGAAGGAATTTTGGAGAGGAGAGTTTGTTCAAGAGGGATTTGCTAAATCCAATTTTACTTGCTCATAATTCCAATCTTTAATTGTTGTAGCATTCTCATTGCTTGAAATCCTTTTCTCCATATCTTTTATGTTGTTTTCCTGCAAGAAGAAATCAAAATCTATTAAAATGCAACAATAAAATCAAAATAGCATTGCTGGCCTTTAAATCAAATTCAATTAAATTCTATTTAAATAAGTAATTGAAAATAAAATATAAGCTCTGTATTGATGCTTGGAATGGTTTGATTGGCAAAGTATATCATTGACCAATGGATCTGCAATTAGAAGAGGATTTGGACAAACGAAATTGAAGAAAATAACTCAGAAAATTGATTTTGTTTTCAAAATTCGGAGCCTGATCTTCTGCCTGATTTTTGACCCAACAAATGATTAAATCTGTTAGTGAAACCTCCTCCAAAATGTTTTCCTTGATTTTCTCTTTCCAATGAGCCGTCCTAGGCCTCATTTGGCCAAATAAAACTCAATTTATGAGCCTCCAAATTTGATGGATCAAATCTGGTATGAATCTGGAAATTCTGTTGCTGGGCTAAAAATCAAAATTCTCATTAAAAATTAAATCCTAAATTAGAATTTTAATTAATTATAAATTAATTGTTAATTATAAACTAAACTTAATTATTAATAATCCTATTTATTAATCTAACTAACTGATATCTAATTAGCGATTTATAAACAAATTTAATCTAATTAAAACTAATCAATATTAATCTAAATGATATTTAAATTTTAATTAAATTAATTAAATACTAAATATTATTAATTAATTTAATTATTATAATATATTACATATTATTAATTTATTTAATTAATACAACATACTAATATATAAACTAATATTAAAAATATACTAACCTACACTATTTTTTATTTATTCCACTCATACGTATGAGTGATTTAGAATTTCAAACGAATATAAAACCTAAAGCATGCCTTTTGTTTTAATGCTCCATGCCTCATGCTTTATCGCTGATCGGGGGAAGTGAGGGTATCAGGGTTTTTAAATATGTTACAATGTCAAAGTCCCCGATGCGATATCGCATTGGGGCATCGGGGGCATGATATGTATTAAAATAGTTATGCTTTTAATGCCCCTTTGCTTAATGCAACACAGCTTGGCTTATCGGATCGGGGAATGAATGTATGGGTTTTCAAAATTGTTACAATGCCAAAGTCCCCGATGCGATATCGGCAATCGGCGTTGGGAGGGTATGAGTCCATCAGGGTTTTTAAAAACATGTCATTTGAAAGCTCCCGATGCGATTAAAACTTCCGATGTGAAATTAATCATTTTTTTTATATTTTTTTATATATTAAATTTTGAATTTAATTAAATTAATTATATTTTAAATAATAATTAATTAAGATTTAATATTAAAGATTAATTTTTTATTTGGTTTATTTTATAAATTACAACTATTTTTAATAAAATGAAAAATAAATTATAGCCACTTTGAAATTAGTATTTTTCGAGATTAATAATTTATCGGAGTAAATTACTGAAATGCGGTTGCTTCATGATTTGGCTATATGGAAAAATGTTAGAAAAAACTCACTACAGGTTAATATTTAAAATGAATGCATTGTTGAACTAATTTATTTGCAAAATACAATATTGTACATTTTACGCATTTTTAACCCAGGCTACATAAATAATCAGACTTTCAAAGGAGTGCCATTTTCGAACCAGTTGACCAAATGAGGCGAAACAAGCGTCAATGTGAAGCTTCTAGAAAATCGATTCTAACAAAGCAATCAAAACAAGAATCCAAAGAAAACTAAAATTAACAAAAGCATAGGGAAATCAACTAAAATAAAAATCCAAAAAGGTGTTTGGCCAAATTTTAAATAGAAAGGGTCCCCATTATTTGAGTTCAGCAAACCAATAATGGGGGGGTTGTGTTTTTACCACAACACACCGTCCAATCAAATTCCTCAAACTAATCAATTGCCACCAGTCCCGGTACAGAGTCAAAACCTGCAACTTTCCCTACCATTTCCACAAAAATAAAATCAACTACCCGCTCAACCACTTCAAAATCCGAATAATAAAGTACCATAACAACCAGTATAACACATGGAGGGTCAGAATCTTCAAACTTATGTAATATCACCGCTAGACCTGAACAATTTCCAATTAAGGTCTGTAAGGGTATTACTAAAAAAACCCTCCTGTTGTCATTCAGAAAACAAATCAAATATTCAAAAACATAAGAATTAGTCAGAAGAAGGAGATACCTCACTTCCACAACAAGAACTAGACAAATAGAAAAAATTCCAATAAATGGCCCTATCATAGAACAACCTTCAATATCAGTTAAGCCACCTTTCCCAGAAAGATTAAAAATAGATGAAGGAGTAGAGAAACAAATTATCTTGCCTGATTATAATATGATGGATGAATTAAGAAATGTTTGTATTAAGATTCCTTTATTGCAAGTCATAAAAGAAATACCAATTTTTGCAAAAACAATTAAGGAATTAAGTACACAACGATCAAGAAGAAAAAAAAAAGATATAAAAGGAATTCAGTTAGTCAGAAAAATTGCAGACATTATGATGGGGAAGATGACAATCCAAAAATATCTAGACCCACGATGCCCCATTGTAAAAATTCACATTAATGGAACTGGAATACCAAACACACTGATTGACCTAGGGGTAGCCATAAACATAATGAGAAAACAAGTTATGGAAACACTTAGGCTTCCTTGTATGTTTTAACCCCATACAGAAATTACCTGCATACGAATTCTAAAACACAGAAAAATAAACAATGCAAGAGCATAACACATAAAACACATATACACAGAGATTTTCCCACTAGATCCCAAAGCCAGGACTACTAGCTTGATTTTTCATTATGTTCCTTTCAATGTTACAATACATATTTATACATGTTGGAGCATCCAATACCATGGACGGAAAACCATCAAGTCCAATACCATGGACCAAAAAACCATCGTGTCCAAAAAACATGTGAAAAATCATGCACAAAACCATAGGTGGGTTTGCCCAACCTAACATAGGGACCAAAACCAAAAAAATTTGAGGCGCTGCCACGGACCCCATAAAGTGGGGTTATGGGTGCCCTTCAAACCCCTTGTTAACTACGTGGAAAGAATATAACACAACCCAACATTCTCCCACTTGTTGTTTTCTTTCCACAAGGGGCCACAAGAGAGCTTAGTCATTTTCCAAGCCCTAAAATGCCCATTGTCTCTCTACACCAAGAGAACTTCTTAGAGCTCATAGAATTTTTCAATGCATCTGCAGTATTCTTCAAAGTGTCCACCTTTACCAGCAACACCATTTTGTCTTCTATCATATCCCTCACAAAGTGATACTGAACATCAATGTGCTTTATCTTTGAATGATATGCAGGATTCTTTGCCAAGAAAATTGCACTTTGGTTGTCACAGTCTATCCTTATAGCTTCCTGTACTAACCCCATACTTGAACACAAGCTTTGCAACCAAACTACTTCCTTGCTTTCATGAGTAGCTGCCATGTATTCTGCCTCTGTAGTTGATAGTGCCACTACAGATTGTTTCGTACTCATCCAACTGACTGCACCTCCAAATACGCTAAACACATATCCACTTGTAGATCTTCTCTGATCCAGATCTCTAGCCCAATCTACATCAACAAAGCCACGAATATCCAACACTCTGTCCAATCCTGGTCTTCCTTGGTAGAACAGACCATAATCACTAGTGCCACGCAAATACCTGAAAACCCGCTTCACTGTTGTCCAATGCTCCTTTCCTGGTTTTTACATAAACTTGCCCAATACTCCCACTGCATGTGCAATGTCTATTCTAGTACAGACCATTGCATACATCAGGCTACTAACTACACTTGCATATGGAACACGGGACATGTCCTCTCCCTCTTCTTGTGTCTTGGGACATTGTTCAGTAGATAACCTCACACCTACAGGGATAGGAACCTTCACCGATTTACTATCCTGCATATTAAACCTATGCAGTATTATCTCGACATACTTCCTCTGGTTTAACTAGAGCTTCCTCTTTGCCCGATCTCTTTTAATTTCCATGCCCAAAATATAGTTTGCAGCACCAAGATCTTTCATGTCGAATTTGGAGACAAATTGGGTCTTCAAATCCTGGATAATTCTTTGTCATTTCCAACTAGCAACATATCATCCACATACAAGACCAGATAAATAACACGGTCACCAATTAATTTAAAAGACACACAGTGATTTTCTTTGCTTTTGGTGAAGCCAAGTCCCCATATAAATGTATCAAATTTCTGATACCACATCCTTGGTGACTATTTTAACCCATACAAAACTTCTTTAACTTTTATACCAATTCTTTCTTACCCTTCGCTGCAAAGCCTTCAGGTTGCTTCATGTAGATTTCCTCTTCCAGATCCCTATGAAGAAATGTTGTCTTCACATCCATCTATTCTACCTCAAAATCAAAAGTAGCAGCAACAGATATAAGTAATCTAATAGAAGTTACCTTGGCAATAGGAGAAAAAATATCACCAAAATCAATTCCCAGCACCTACAAATAACCTTTTGCTACCAACCGAGCTTCGTATTTCTCCACTTTTCCTTCTGCATTTGTCTTCTTTTTGAACACCCATTTTCTACCAATGGGTTTCCTTCCAACTGGCAACTCCACCAGATCACAAGCCTCATTTTTGTGCAAAGATGCCATTTCATCAACCATGGCCTCTTTCTAGAGTTTTCCATCCTCTGAATCTACTACTTCCGTCACAGTTCTGGGATCATCGCCAGTAATAGATAAAGAAAAATTTGATCAGAAAGTAGATGGACTATACCTTTCAAGCTGCCTTCTTCCTCGAACTAATCTTCTCATAGCTGGAGTTTGTGGCTCTTCATCTTCTGATGGGTCTGTTGTAGAGTCTGATTCTTCCTCCTTCAGTTCAAACTCTATCTTCTCAAGTTCCTTTCGTTGGACTTCATGTTTAATAACATCTTTCACCTCTTTGAAAACCACATCTAGGTTTTACGCAACCTTCCGTGTGACTGGGTTCCAAAGCTTATAACCCTTTAAACCATCCTTATACCCAATAAAGATGCACTTTTCAGATTTACTATCCAACTTGTTTCATTTCTCCTTTGGAACATGTACATATGCATCACATCCAAATACCCTCAGATGTGAAAGAGAGGGTTTCTTACCAATCCATACCTCTTGTGGAGTCTTATCCTCCAATGTTGATGAAGGTGACCTGTTGACCAGGTAACATGCAGTATCCACCACCTCTACCCAAAATTCTTGTCCTAACCCGGCACCACTAAGCATGCTTCTTGCCCTTTCCATTAACGTCTTATTCATTCGTTCTGAAACTCCATTTTTCTGAAGTGTATATGGAGTAGTCTTCTCCTGTGCTATACAACACTTCTTACAGAATTCTTCAAATTCCTTACTGCAAAACTCTCCACCGTTATCTGTCCTCAGCACCTTTATCTTCTTCTCTTTCTGGTTTTCCACCAGAGCCTTAAATTCTTTAAACCTATCAAAGACTTTAGATTTCTTCTTAAGGAAATATACCCATGTATTCCTTGAGAAGTCATCTATAAATGATACATAGTACACATACTTACCTAGTGATGGAACCTTCACAGCTCCAAATGCATCACTGTGCACATATTATAATAGTTGTTTCGCCCTCTTACTACTAGAGGGGAAACTCACCTTATTCTGCTTCCCATATACACAATTTTCACAAAAAACAAAATCCAAAGAGCTATTACTCATACCTTCTACCATACCTTTACCATGAAGTATCCGAGGGCCCTTTTCTCCAATATGTCCAAGCCTTTGATGCCACAGCATGGTCTTCTCTCCAAAGACCACTAGATTTTCTGCTCCACTTTCAAGAACCACAGAACTATTACACCCATCAATAACAGTTCTACCTTGCAACTTGTACAAAGTTCCAATCTGAACTCCCTGCATCAATACTAGTGCTCCCCGAACCATCTTGCAGGTATCCTTCTCGAACACTGTTTTTACACCTGCATCATCTAGCTTTCTTACAAAAATCAGATTTTTGGCTAATGCAGGAATATGTAGAACACCCGGAAGTGTTCCAACCCTTCCACCTTGCAACTTCAACTTTACTTTTCCACAACCAATGATTCTATCCTTCCTGTCATCCCCCAAGAAGACATCACCACCATCATATTTCTCATACTCACAGAACCACTCTCTATGGGCAGTGAAGTGAAAGGATGCACCTGAGTCAATCAACCATGCCTCATGATCTAAATGTGTACCTAAAGAATCCAATTACTCATCCCCACCTCCATCTGAGGTGGTTTTCGCCTCTGCAGAAGGAGCCTCATTAGATCCCTTTCCTTTATCAGGAGCTTTAGATTTACAGTCCCTTTTGTAGTGCCCTTCCTTTCCACATTTCCGGCACACCACCTTTACAAGTTTTCCTGGAGGTTTAGATCTCCCTTTAGATTTAGATCTCCCACTCGATGAATTATTTTTGCTTCTGTTCTGGGTCTGCCCTCGTACAGACAAGGTATCACCATTTCGACTCTCCATATTTTTTCGTCTCATCTCCTCCGTCAGCAAGGATGATACTATTTCATCAAAATGCAAGGCATTTGCATTGCTACCTATTGCAATAACCAAACTATCCCACGAATCTGGTAGAGAACACAACAAACTAATGCACTTATCTTCATCTCAAATTTTAATATCAACAAATGCTAACTAACTTACCACAGTATTAAATGCATTCAAATTCTCTATCACCGAGTCTCCATCTTTCATCCTTAGGTTATACAGCTTTTTCCGTAGGAACAGTTTATTCACCAGAGACTTAGATTGGTACAAAGTCCCTAACTTGTCCCACAAAGCCTTCACTGTAACTTCCCCTGATACATTCAACAATACTGAATATGAGACACACAATCGTATTGTGCTCTTTGCCTTCTGATCCAATTTCTTCAATTCTTCATCGGACACTCTCGTTGGTTTAGTACCTGTATCTGCCGCGATCCACTGGTCTTTATCCACCAATAGATCCTCCATCTTTAGTTTCCACAACTCAATACTCTACCCATTAAATTTCTCGATCTCTATCTTTCCACTACTTGCCATCTTCTTTCACCACCAGAATCGATCTCACAGATCTCCCACTGAACAGGGTCTACCACAGGCTTGAGCGAAACCCCTCAGCAACAAAGGCATCCCCTTGAAGCCAAAATTGCTCTGATACCAAATGTAGGTTTTAACCCCATACATAAATTACCTACATACGAATTCTAAAACACAAAAAATAAACAATGCGAGAGCATAACACATAAAACACATATACACAGAGAGTTTCCCACTGGATCCCAAAACTGGGACTACCAGCTTGATTTTTTGTTATGTTCCTTTCAATGTTACAATACATATTTATACATGCTGAAGCATCCAATACCATGGACTGAAATCCATCGTGTCCAATACCATGGACCGAAAAACCATCGCATCTAAAAAGCATGTGCAAAAATCATGCACAAAACCATAGGTGGGTCCACCCAACCTAACATAGGGTGTTACGGGTGCCCTTCAAACCCCTTGTTAACTACGTGGAAAGAATATAACACAACCCAACATTCCTAATCTTCAATACACACCAAATTTTTTGCAATTAACAAATAGATCTATTATTAAACTATATGGTGCGTTAGAGGATGTTTTCATATCCCTAGATTCTTGGGAATATCCTATTGATTTCATGGTATTAACACTCAAGGAAAATCTAGGAGGACATCCCTTAATTCTAGGAAGACCTTGGTTGGCTACAGCAGATGCTTTCATCGGCTGTAAGTGAGGTGATATGTTTATCTCAGATGTAAATTCTACAAAGATATTTGCATTATACCCCCCTGCAAGAACAACAATAGATACAAAAACTGAAGAATGGATAGAAGATGGAGAAGACATACATCTTATTTTTGTCACTGAACAAGTAAAAGAGGAAGACAAACTTTTAAACTTGTTAGAAAATAATGAATCTTCCTCACATTATGAGCGTAGTCAAAATGAATATCTCTCCTCTAAACAAGTATCATTGTTGTCCATGGAAAAATTTGGGAATTCCTCAATAGAAATCTTTCTAGGAAAAATCTTAAATATCAACGAAAACATGGAAGACATTCAAAAGAAACAATTGATAGAAATTTTACAGAAACATTCTTTTGCTTTTGCATGGAAATATATTAACATGAGAGGGATTGATACTACAACTTGCATACACCATATCTACATTGAACAAAATGCAAGACCAGTTAGAAAACCTCAGCGAAGAATGCATCCAAATCTAAAAGAGATTGTTAAGGAAGAATTGCAGAAATTATTGAATGTAAATTTCATTTATCCAATAACTGATGGTCAGTGGGTTTCACCCCTGGTAATCATCCTTAAAAGGAATGGAAAATGGAGAGTATGCATCGATTATAGGGAATTTAATAAAGCAACATCAAAAGACAACTTTCCCCAACCTTTCATAGATGAGGCCTTAGACACTTTAGCGGGAAAAATATATTTTTCCTTCCTGGATGGGTTTAGTGGATACAACCAGATTCAGGTGGCCCCTGAAGATCAGGATAAAACCACATTCACTTGTCCATGGGGAACCTATGCTTTCTAGGTACTTCCCTTTGGGTTATGTAATGTTCCTACAACATTCTAAAGGGAAATCCTTGGTATTTTCTCTGACCTTATCCATGATTGTGTGGAGGTATACATGGATGATTTGAGAGTCTATGGGGATTCTTTCAATGAAGCACTAGGGAACCTGGAGAAAGTTTTAATAAGATTTCAAGAACTAAACCTCTCATTAAGCCATGAAAAATGTTTCATGATGTTTAACAAAGGAATTGTTTTAATTCACCATATTTCCGGAGATGGAATTAAGGTAGACTCATCTAAGGTGGAAGTCATTTCCAAGTTATCAATGCCAAGTTGTCAAAAGGATGTCATAAGTTTTCTCAGTTTTACTGGATATTATAGAATATTTATAGAAAAATTCACAAAGATTGCATCCCCACTCTTTAAATTACTTACAAAAGACTGTGAATTCACTTGGGAATCTGAATCTCAAGTTTCCTTTGAAAAATTGAAAAAGAAAATTTCTGAAAGGACCTAACTGGAAATTTCCTTTCCATATCTCAACAGATGCTTCAAATTCAGCCTTAGGAGATGTTTTGGGACAAAAACATCTCACTCCTTATGCCATTTATTATACCAGTAAAAATTTAACCCCTGTAGACTTAAATTATACTGTAACCAAGAAGGAGTTCTTAGTTGTGATTCATGCGATTAATAAGTTCAAACATTATATAATTGGCTATGAAACTTTTGTCCACACAAACCATTCTGCCATTATATACTTAATGAATAAACCATTCACTAATGGAAGAATAACCAGATGGCTCCTACTTTTACAAGAATTTAACATAACCATTCTAGATATGCCAGGAAAACAAAACATAATTGTTGACTTTCTATCTAGAATACAAAATGAAAACATGATCAACCCATAGAAGATAAATTTCCTAATGAATATCTTTTTGCAGTATCTACTAAATCAGCTTGGTATGTAGATATTGCTAATTATTTGGCCACAGGAAAAATGCCATTTCATTTAACTGCCAGAGAAAAAAGAAGAATAGTCCATAATAGCACATCCTACTCATGGATAAATGAAGAATTGTATAAGACAAGACCAGACCTCATCATCAAAAGATGTGTTCGGGAGGACGAGATACCAAAGATACTAAGATCTTGTCATGATGAGCCATGTGGAGAACATTTTTCTAATAGGAGAACCGCCTACAAAATCCTGCTTCTAGGATATTATTGGCCTTCCATTTTTAAGGACACCAAAGAATATGTTAAGGGATGTGACAGTTGTCAGAGAGTGGGAAAACCTACTCCTTCAAGTGAGATGCCATTGCAACCACAAGTACTTATCGAACCATTTGAAAAATGGGCACCGGATTTTGTTGGACCAATCAGCCCACCTTCAAAGCAAAAGAAGCATATTTTGGTATGTATTGATTATGTCACTAAATGGGTAGATGCTAAAGCACTTCCTTTTGCTACTGAAAATACTGTAGTTTCATTTCTTTTTGAGGATTATTTTACTCGTTTTGGTGTGACAAGAGAAATTGTAACAGATCAAGGGACACAGTTCACATCCAGACTAGTGCAGAAGCTTGTGGACCAATACAAGATAAAACATCGAATGTCAACTCCATATCATCCACAAGCCAATGGACAAGTTGAGTCCACAAATAAAGTGATTGAAGTTATCCTTACAAAGACTGTACATCTACACAAGAAAGACTGGGTGGAAAAACTTCTAGAAGCCTTATGGACCTATAGGATTACATGGAGGAATAATATAGGACATACTCCCTATGAACTTGTTTATGGGAAGCAAGTCTTACTTCCAATAGAGTTCCATATCCAAACCTACAAGATAGTAGTCCAGTTAGATCTTGATTTGTCAGAAGCCCAGAAGCAAAGGATGACATAATTAAATGAGCTCGATGAGATCATACAAGAAGCATTTTAGAGGACCATCTTAGTAAACAACAAAGGCCAAGATGGCATGATAAGTATATTAAACAAAAGAAGTTTCATCTAAGAGATTGGGCATTTCTCTTTGATTCAAAATTCAAAACTTTTCAAGGAAAATTCCAAACCCATTGGCTGGACCTTATGAGGTTGAGAATATCTTTGATAATTGTGTAGTTAGAATCAGGACTATTGATGAACAAAGAACTCCTCTATTAGTAAATGGACATGGACTCAAGCTTTACCAGAATCCATTAACAAGAGAGGAATTTGTTAAAATATTTCAAGATAATTCAGAACTAAAGATGGTCAAGAAGAATTCTTCTTCTTTTCCACCTTAGATATTTTCGTTTAGTTTGTTTCTTAAAGAAAAAGAAAAAAAGTAATGTATATATATATATATATATATATATATATATATATATATATATTATATATATTTATATATATATATATTATATATATAATATATATATATATTATAATATATATATATATTATATAATATATTATATATATATATATATATTAATATGAAAAAAAAAAAAATTGTATAACATTAAAATCAACATGTTGTTGGCATGTTTATGCAGAAAATTTAGAGTGAAAACCAATTTATTGGCACTTCAAATTTTCTTTTCAAAAAAAATATAATAAAGCTCATCTACTAAAGATTTATTTCTCTTAAGCTACAGAAACAACAACTTTTCGTAGCTCATCCAACTTTTTGTAGCTTGAACAAGTTTCTGCAACCAAATAAATTTCTGTAGCCTAATAATTTTGAAGTCTATAAGAATGCTTGATGATCTAGATTAAAGGACAGTTGACAATTATGTGCTAGCAGAAGATCAAAGGATAGCAAATGAGGTTAGCAACAGAAAATTAAAGGCACGTGTTACTTTAATTTAACAAAAGGGAAAGATATATAGTGTGTGTGAGTAAGGAAATACAGTAATAAAGTACAATCATTATAACCTAAGGGTAATGGTTGTCTAATGAAATATCATATGGCACTACTCTAAAAGGTCATGTCACAACCTTGTACCAAATCTACCAAATTAATTGTCAAATCATAAGTTTGAATGCGCATAACGGTCAAATCCATTTCCATAATCCTCTTGATAACTCATCCACTATTCCTTATTCCTACACTCCTCCATTCTTTCACAATCATACCATCTCTCCACCAGCCAACAAATCCGACTAGTCCCATTTTCCTGTCAAGGTAGCCAATTTTTGAGGCAAAGCATCCTTCAGCATGGGGATAATTGTTCGGACTGAGCCAACAGGGAAGCAATTCTTAGAGGGGAACCCACAAACTAGGGAGTTGCTGCAAAGAAGACAATGGTTGCAGTTCGTTGAGAAGTTTAGTGGTTGCAACAAAGATGTAACCAAGACATTTGCACATTCCTTCGATGGAATGGAGGCCGAAATTGGGGACATCAAACTCAAAGTAACGTAGTCTGATTGTTGAGGCTACTAGTTTGCCAAGGCACAGAGAAAAATGGTTTAAAAACAGAGGGATGGATAGTGAAGACTAGAGGGTTTTGCTTAAGAATCCAAGCATGGACACAACGGTCTACAAAAAAGGTATTCCAAGCTCTGCTATTAAAATTAAATGGAGAAAATTATTGCTTGTGCTTTAGAAGTTTATCACTTGTGAGGGTAGGTTTGGACAAATGTACTTTTATCATATTAGAATGATGATGCACTTCCTGGAGGATCACAAGATGAATCTCACCTATTTTCTCTTGAATAGCCTCAGGAAAATGGCTACAAATGTTCAGAAGAAATTTTAATGCATAGAAAACACCATGTACCATCATGGTTTGGTGAAAATATTGGTTGAATTTCACCTCCGAAGTATAGGGGAAAACTAGGAAAGTTTACTAATAAGGAATCATTTCAAGGAAAAATCCTCAAAAAAACCACGTAGAGTATGATCCTCAGAGGGACAAAAAGAACCATAGAAATGACAAAGGAACAAGCACCTCAAACTCAGATAGAGGTAACAGAAGAAGAGCTACCCATAGTAAATATTTTGTAGAGGATGAAGAGGGGAAACCCTAGAAGAAGGAAAAATAGCCCAGGAAAAGAAGAACTCTCACAAATTGAAACCTCTTCTCTAAAAATAAAATCAGAGAATAAGAGGAGGAAAGTGCACAAAATACAAACCATAGGGTTGTGAAGAAGCATAAGGTTGAGTACAACTCAACAAACAACCCCAAAAACTATACAATACATCAACCTGGAGGAAAATGAGTCGACTGAAGAGGAGCCAACAGACAACACTCCGACAAAGATTGAGCCAATATAGGATGAGCCAATTGGAAGCCTTGGAGATTCCCCAAGAGGGTCACCAAGATCATCACCATAGCCTTAAAGCTCACCTCTAGGAAGCCCGATACATAGTCCAAGTATTGACCCTGCACAGCAGGTAATAGATGACTACATAGAATCATTGGAAAGGAAGGTGACAACAACAAAGGAGACAATACAAAGCCCTGGAGAAGGAAGCAACCAGGTAAATAGACAATCAGCCTCAAACATCTTGATGCAAGATATCTTTGAACTAGAAGCACTAAATCGATATCTTAAAAATGAAAATCAAGCCCTGAAGACACATTGTGAAATACGGATCTCCAAGAGTGATAATCTAATCCTACATCTAAGCCTATGGTATAAGAAAAACAAGAAGATGAAGAAGGAGAACAGAATTATGCAAAGAGAGATAATCAGTTTAAAGTACAAGATCCTAATGAGGAAGCCTAGAATTCCAATCTCTGCCAGAAATAAGAAAAAAATGAAAAGTGGAAATAACAAACAAGAGACACAAGAAGAATACAAGGAAGAAATGTATGAGGACATAAAACATCTCTAGTCTGGGGGAATGTAGAGTCTAAAGATTGCCCTACCATGACATCCTTTTTGCCCAATAATCCTCTCTTTTTCATATATACTTACCACTTAATAAAGCCATATCTCCAAGGTTTTTATAAAGCTATGCATTAGTATGTTTTCTTGTTCATATTCAGCTGTGTACCCTATTGCTTTAATTAAAGTCGTAACTAGCTATTGAATCGACCTATTTTTGCAAGCAGTCCGGGATTCCGTACTTGCCTTCATTGTTCGTGAGGTTCCAGAGCTCTAGTTCAGAAATGAAAGGTGCGGATAGATAGAAGATGACTCCCTCATGGATACCTTCCTATCCACTAGAAACCATTTTCCGAAGGTGGCACAGGAGATTGTAGTCAAACCCCAAGTCAACCGCCAAATTAACACAGAATAGAGCCAAGATCAGCTGAAACCTTATTGTTTTTCTTTCAAAATAGAAAAACTACGATTTCATGATATAATATTAGATAATATTAAGAGCTATTAGGCTTATAATTCTCATACATTTATGCAAGAGACATGTTATAAATTTAATGGCCGCACTGTTATTTGGGTGCGCACCAAATGAACTGTTTTCTGAACAATTTGCGACTTTCGTGTGAATGAATTTGGTTTCTGTGTGCAAGTATTGTACTAGTTTAAAGTTCTAAACTGCTATGTGGAGGGCCCCAACAATTAATGTTAGGTTTTGATCGAATACAATCTGATTTCCTTCAATTATTCAATTGCTTTGTTTTGTGTGATCATGTTGCATAATGATTTGAAATTGTTATCTACATAAGAATTCTACCTTGCTTTATACCTAAATTAGGTTGTTGTTTATTTTGATTTATACCTAGTACTGCACAGTCATTTCCTTTTCTGATTATCTAGCATAATTGAAGTGTGTTTAATTCAAAAATTTTGCTTGGATTACATTATTTTAGCATAAACTGAATAAGCGAGAAGACTTCTCCTAAAACAATTGAGTTCAATAGTGTTCCTTCATAGATGCTAGAGTAAGATTCTATTTTACACTTAGAGAATTAGGAGTTGCAGCAAAGAGATTTAAAATCCAATTCTAACAACCTAACATAAGTAAAATCACCCTCACGTCATCCACAAATTGATTGAATACTGATTAATTCCTAGGAAATTTATCCTTAGGAATGACAATATTAGTACAACTAACAACATCACCTCCATCCTAGGACTAGACTTTGACAAATACATAACAACATACTAAAATAACTTCTAAGAACATATTGTGTACCTATACTTCATCAGTCTACACACCTTGGTTGCCAATTCAAGGACATTGAATTGACCTAACAAGCTTCACCCCTATAGAATCTCATTATAATTTTTCTCTCTCCTGAGAAGTACCTAGAAAAAATCCCAATTTCGAGTGGAATTAAGCCTTCTTGTCTCTTGGTATCTTAACCTGAACCATTGAAACATTGTAGAGGATAGATGATATATCTCAACCTCAACTTGAATAAATAAAATTGCCTTGGGTTCAAAGGCCAATTTTTCATATACTGCACAACAAAAATTATTTTGAAGAGGTCAACCATCCTATAACTTGCCAAGAGGCTACTCATCTTAGCAGAATTCTAGGATGAACATGCTTGTTATGGGCTTTCACCTTCCACCTCTCAATATTTTAACCAAGTCATCCAAACACATTTACGTGTTAGATGTGCTTCAATTGTGTTCCAATGATAGATAGATTGGGAGACATTATATAGGAACATAGGGTTGATCGACATGCATTAGCTTATATATATCCAAGTAAATGTTTAGTTATGTTGTGGATTTTATTTAAAATCACCAAATGTGTCTGGAAGAACAAATCCCATCCTTGAAATGATGGAATCGGTTGTCATCCCTTACAACAGTGTTTCGTTAAAAAATCTTACAATTAAACTTTATGGAATAATGGTAGTCACCACAAAAATGAAGGCTCTTAGAAATATGAATAGGTGTCCTACCATATGTATTTATAAGATCGAATGCAATGTTCAGCTTCTTACTTTTGTAGCATAGAAAATATTCCTTCTTCTCCTCTTCCACATTGTATAACACATAGTTTTTTTCAGGAACATATCCTGATTCCTTCATCTACCCAAATAATTTGTCCCACATTGCATAAATTTTATCCATATAAGAGTGTTCTCTCTCTTTTGCAAGAAAATCATGCAACTTATTATTGATATCAATCCATTTTCATTCTGGATTCTTCTCAACCCCTCTATCTCTCATAATTTTTCTCACTTTTTCTACATCATCCCACCTGTTAGTAGGAAAATAGATGTTTGACATCAATACATAATGTTCTATGATTTCAGAGCATGACTGGAAAAGTTGTTCGGAAACAAGTTCTCCATTATATTCATATAGTTTCTAAATTCCCCTAGAAAATAACCCCACACAATAGCATCAGGTTGTATGGAATACTATTGATAAAGTCATGTGCTTCTTCTAGGTATTAGGCATGGCCAAGTATGTCACCCATGAAGTAATAGTGTTGCATGGTGGTTGTAATATTATAATCTTGAACAATTAGGGCAAAGTATCGTCGACCATCATCAATAATTGGTACAAGGTAGCATGTAGATAGAACACCAATGAATGTGATATGGTTTGGCTTAGTCCTTGAAAGTTGCATTTGTTTCACGAGTGTTAGAGAGTCTCCTTGCACACCCATTCAGTGTATACCCTACAATAATTTTTTTCCATGTAATGAAATTTCCTCTAGGTGTGTTTCCAAAGACATGGCATGCATCCTCTACACTCCAACATTTGGAATATGTATTTATAAGGGAATTATGCATAAAAATATCATATAGAATCCACTTTTAATCATGTCTTCATGGTTCTCCTTACCCATCTAGAAAACTCCTGAGTTGGAAATCACAGGGAGAACACTAGTGAAGGTTTCAGGGTATGACTTCACACTTAGGAGTTGCATTTCTTGAAATAGATTCAAGGCTTCACCAAAGTGCCCATTATGTACTTATCCTACAATCATCAAATTCCATGATATCAAATTTTTATCAAGCATCCTCTCAAATAAATTCAAGGCATCATCAATTTTCCCAATTTGATCATGTGTTGCAATCATATAATTCCATGAAATGACATTTTTTTCATGGATTAGGTAAAAAATTCCATGTGTCATCTATACTTCCACATTTTGCATACGTGTTTAAAAGAGCATTTCCCTCAAATACATTAGAAAGAATTCCTTCTTTTTTAATTTGTGCATGGATCTCCTCACTAATGGAGAGAACTACCAAATTGGCACATGATGGGATAACACGAACAAAGATATCTGAGTTTGGCTTCACACCTATCATATGCAGAGTGTAGATGAATTTTTAAAATTGGCCTATACGAGGGGGAAACCTCATTTACATTACATAAATGAACAATTCTTGGATGATACATATGACAAGATCTCCATGGTACATATATGATTATAAAGGGTCACAATATAATCATATCCTTCATAACAATAATAATGTAAGGGCACAACAATAACAATAGTGGGTTTCTATGGGGAACAACAATAACAATATGGGGGCTACATGGGCACGAAAATAACAATAAGGGGGACTACACTAACTATAACAATAAGGGGCTAAACTAGTATTATAGGGACCTAACATGCCCCTCTCCTTAAAAAAATTGTTGTCATAAACATTCGAGTAGTTCTCGATGCTTTTGTATAAAATTATCATTCTCCCATGTGGAATATTCAACAGGTAAGTTCTTCCACTTAATGAGATACTTTGAAATTGATTGATTTTGTAGCTATCGGGTTCTTTTTTCCATGACTGATTCATGATCCAATATGATATTTCCTTCCTCATCAAGTTATAGAAATATTGTCTGAATTGGGAGCTTGTCACCAATAACCTTATTTAAACATGAAACATGGAAAAATGGGTGTACTCAGGAAGATGGAGGCAGCTCCAATTTGTATGCCATCGTACCAATTTTTTGTAAAACCTTGTAAGGACCATAGTACTTGGGTGATAATTTATTATCCTTCTTAGATTTCATGAGGGAAAATTATTTGTATGGTTGTAACCACAAAAATACCTTGTGGACTAATTCATGAATTCTTTCACTACAATGTTGATATGCCTAGTGTTTCATTCCATTTTGATTCAGAGTGAGGTTATCCTTTAAGAATTGTATAACTTGTTGTTGATGCTTCATGTGATATTCTACTACTCGAACCTTAGAATTTTATCTTAAAGGTGATGTGCTGGACAATGGATGATATCCATAAAGTTCTATAAATGGGGTCATTTTTGTTGCAGTATGGAAGGAAGTGTTATACCACCATTTAGCCAAAGGTAACCACATGTCCCATTATGTTTCTTTATCAGATACAAAGCAATGAAGATATCCTTCCAAATATGTTTTCACTACCTTAGTTTTCTTGTCAAATTGAGAATGATAAAACAAGCTATAAGTTAATTGAGTACTGATTTAGGTGGATGTTGGTGTCCACCCACCTATCCCACTTGGACCCCCACAACTGTCTATTTCAGTATCTCAGTTTCCTTAATTGTAGCACAATTTACTATTTTTGGTAGTTTTTCGGGTCCTGAACTTCCGGAGCCGTTTTGAGGCCCTAAACGACGTTTTTTGGGACAATGGATCAATTTTTCTCCCTTCAAAGTTGTATCCCTTAGACAGATCTTTCTAACGAGGTATTGTGTGCATCAAATGGAGATCATATGCCAAAATTACGACCTCGGGAAGTTGATATACCAATTTACCCAAACAGGGCCCATAGTTTGCCTCTTCATCTCCTAGGGTTAGGTTTTTGGATGTTTAGGTTTTTCCATTGTTTCTCAACAATAAATAGGCCTTCAAGCCTCATTGTAACATAGTTCAGAGGTATGTAGCCACCACATCTCTTCTCAGAGATAAGTTACCATTGCCCTAGCTAGTTTATCTATTTGTAAGCATATTTCAGTATTTTACAGTAATGAAATGAGGTATTATTTCTACTGCATCACTGTATTTATGGTTATATATCTAATTTGTTGCGTTCCTATTTAAATTTGGATCAGTGGTATCAGAGGGGTTTTCTCTCTCTCTCTGTTTTTCTTTGCACATCCCCAATGAGGTCGAGATATAAGGAGTTAGGGTTGGAACTGGTCGAACCTTTGCAACACCAGTGTCGCAAATCCCGATGGCCTCCCATGGCGGATGAAAAGAAAGATGAGGGGGTGGGAGATCCTACCAAAATATTTCTCGAAGAAGCCCTCGAACAACAAAGGAAAGCGATGATGGAAAACTTTGCCCAGATCCTTCAGCGGCTACCCAGGGGCAACGCATTTGCTTCCAACAGCTACTCTAGAAACGCCACACCCTTTAAGGTACAAGTTAACTTTGAAATCCCCAAATTCGAGGGTCAGATAGATGCAGATGTCATAGATAAATGGTTAAATCTGCTAGATGGTTATCTTTTTGTTCATGATTTTTCCATCTAGGAAAAGATCACTTTTGTACTTCTCAATGCAGCGCCCCACGTCAAGGACTAGTAGGAAACCTACTGCAAGCAGAAGGATGAAAGCACGAGCTTACTATTTTCAGTCACACCCACATGGAATTCATTTCGGGATGCCATTAAGGAGTAGTACTACCCTGTCAAAATCTATGAGGATAAATAAATAAAGTGGACCAGGCTACGGCAGGGAAGGGACCGAGATGTGCCAGAGTTCACAAATAGTTTTCATACCCTTCACATAAAGTTGGGTATCAAGGATTCTGAGTTGCATTTGGTACTAAAATACTACTGCTACCTATGCAAGTACATCCAGGACAAGATGGAGTTCCTAGACATCTCCTTGCTCAGCATGGCATACTGATACCTTGTCAAGATCGAGCAGAATTTTAAACAGAAGAAGTGGCACTTTGGATCCACGAATCTGAAGCAAGGGAGAGGCATCCCCAAACTGCAGAACTGGGGACAAAGTCAAGACGGTGTGACCCAAGACAACCCATCGAAGCCGCAAGAAAAGAATAGCACCACGAAGTCAAAGAAGGACATAGGAAAGTGGTATGAGTTCCATAAGAGCCCCACTCATAACACAAGTGAGTGTCAGACCAAGCAATTTTTGGTGGCCGAGTTAAAGCCTTCAAAATCATATGCATGTTCCAACCCTGAGTCAGAACCCAACAAATGGAATGACAAAGGGAAGCAAATCATTGATGTGGAGCCCAATGCCACTGTTGCCACCACCAAGGTCCAGAAGAATGAGACCAAAGATCGAAAGGAGGGGGAGCATATTTTCCGCTCACAGGTGTGGGTGAAGGGTTCACTGTTAGAATTTAATGTTGACAGTGGGAGCTAAAACAACCTCATTTTAGCAAAGGTCATGAAGCAGCTAGGCCTACTGACCACACCACACCCATAGTCGTATGATATCAGGTGGCTTCACCAGGGTGATATCTCCGAGTCCGCTAGCAGTGCTGCCTTCCCTATAGCATCAATCCCTTCACATATGAGGTATTATGTGATGTTGCACCTCTTGATGTTTTTGACATATTATTAGGCCAACCATACTTGTGAAAGTGACATGCTATGTATGAGTCAAGGCCTCATTTTGTTATTATTTCTTTGGGTAATTCATTATATGGGATACTAGAGGTAGCCCCACCTACTGCCACCTATTTGATCTATGCTAAGAAATGCAGCAAGATCATCTCCCAGACTAGGAAATTCATTTTTTGTTTGGTTTTCTTCCAAAGTAAGGGGAAGATCATCGCCACATCCATGACCCCCATGAAGGGTTCCTCCATGCATCAGTAGCAATAGATGGATACGGTCATGAAAGAATACAGGAACATCTTCTCCTCACCCACAGGGGTACCATTGCACTGTCAAGTCAAGCATTCATTCAATATGACTCCTAGAGCACATCTACCCAATGGGTCGATATATCTCTGCTCCATTCTGGAAAATTCCAAGTACAAGAAGCAACATGATTAGCATCAAGTACCACACAAGTTTCAAGTGGGTGACAAATTTTGGTTGCATCTGCAGAAACAATGCCTTACAAGAGCCCAATAGAAGCTCAGACCACTCCGATATGGTCCTTACACCATTACCAAGGTTGTGGGAAACAATGCTTTGGAGCACAAAATTTCCACATTCCTTCGCTTGCACCTATTTTCAATGTCGATACGCTTGACCATGCTTCCCACCATTACTAGACACATCAGAGGTTGCAAAACAACTCAGTAGGGACCAAGTTCAATAGAAGTTTCCTCATCTCCTAGAGGAACTCAATGCAATGGGGACCATTGCTTCCTAAGGGGGGAGGAATGATCCAGGTGGATGTTGTTGGCCACCCACCTATCCCACCTGGATCCCCACAACTATCTCTTTCATTTTTATAGTTTCCTTAATTGTAGCACAATTTACTATTTTTGGCATTTTTTCGAGTCCTGAACTTTCGGAGCCGTTTTGAGGCCCTAAACGACGTTTTTTGGGAAACCTGGGAGAAACATGGGTCTGTGGACTGATGTTTCTCACTCAAAAGTCGTAGTCCTTGGGTAGATATTTCTAATGAGGTATTATGCGCATCAAACGAAGATCGTATGCCAAAGTTACGACCCTAGGAAGTTGATGTACCAATTTACCCAAACAGGGCCCATAGTTTGGCGCTTCATCTCCTAGGGTTAGGTTTTTGGATGTTTAGGGTTTTCCATTGTTTTTCAACAATAAATAGGCCTTTGAGCCTCATTATAACATAGTTCAGAGGCATGTAGCTGCCAGATCTCTTCTCAGAGATAAGCTACCATCGCCTTAGCTAGTTTATTTCCATTTCTGTTTGTAAGCATATTTTAGTATTTTACTGTAATGAAATGAAGTATTATTTATGCTGCATCTCTATATTTTTGGTTATATATGTAATTTTTTCCATTCCTGTTTAAATCCAGATCAAGTACCATGACAAGAAAATAATTCCATCCAAAAATTTACAATGAAAATGGGATATTTGTCACTTATAATAATATTTTGGTTTCCATGTAGCTTTTTAATTATTTCTATAAATGCAATATCAATTGTATTGGCTCTAAAAGGATGAGATAATGCACAAAAGTGTGCATACTTGGTAAGTCTATCAATTACCACCATGATGACACTTTTTCCTTCAGATTTGGGTAAACCTTTGATAAAATACATTGAGACCTCCTTGCAAAACTGACTTGGAATGAATAAAGTTTATAAAAGACCTGGAGTCTTAATTGTCTCAACTTTAATTTTTTGGAAAACTAAACAATTCTGCCACAAACTTCTGAATATCATACTTAAGACCATCCTAAAAAATTCCTTCTTAAACCTATGGTAAGTTTATAAAAATATAGAGTTCCCTCCTAAAGGAGAGGTGTGTAATTCCAAAAGAATATTTTGTTTGATTTGGAAATTATTACATAGATATAAGCAATATTTGTACCATAACGAGTCATTTTTCCAAATAAATGTATCAAATGTATTGGGATCTTGCTGCAAATTTTGAATGAGTGTCCACACCTCTTCATACTTTTTCCATTCCTCCCTTTCTTCATTTATCCTATCGGGTTGGACAATAGAAATGGCATAGAGCAATGCTTCCACACCCTCATCCCTTCTTCAGAGTGCATTCGCAACACCATTTTTCTTCGCCTTTTTGTAGATTATTTCAAAGTCATAACCCAACATCTTAGTGACCCATTTTTGTTACTTTTATGAAAATTATATTTGTTCCAAACATTATTTAAGATCATCATGATCGAATTTTACATTTTAGTGTCTTCCCATTAGATAAGGGCACCATTGCATCAGGGCATGTAGTATTTCCAACATTTCCTTCTCATAAATAGGTTTGTGTAAATACTTTCCCTTGATTGGATGACTTTCAAACATAATGGGTCTTCCTTCTTGCATTAACAAATCACCAATTACATTTCTTGAGGCATCACATTTCACCATAAAGGTTTTTGTGAAGTCTAGAGTAGCTAAAACTGGAGCTTGGCACATTAGCTAGAGTAGCTAAATTCCTATTTATTCAATAATGTTAAAGTTGTTTCTATTCACCCATAATTCTTAACAAAATTTCTATAATAGCCTATTAACTTGGTTAATAATTGAAGGTTCTTTAGCGTTCTGAGTATTTTCCATTCCTTTATGGCTTTAATTTTGTTAGGACCTACCTTTAAACCCTCATGATATACAATATGACCCAAATATTCCACCTCCTATACCCCAAAGAAACATTTCGAGGATTTTACATAAAATTGTTTCTCCTCCAATACTTTGAGCACGCTGTCAACATTTTGAACATGATCCTTCCAAGACTTGTTGTAGATTAGTATATCATCAAAAAATGCTAACACAAATTTTCTAAGGAAGAGTTTGAAAATGGAATTCATCGAACCTTAAAATGTGGAAGTTGCATTAGTAAGGCGAAAATGCATGACCAAAAATTCATGATGAACTTCTTAAGTTCTAAATGTTGTTTTTGGAATTTCTTCAGTCTTCATTATAATTTGATGATATCACGAATGAAGCTCCATCTTGAGAATTAAATTGCTCCATGTAATTCATCAATGATAAGAATGGGGAATTTATATTTAATAGTGAGCTTTTTGAACTCCATATAATCTGGACATATATGCCATGATCCATCCTTATTGTGTACCAATAGTACTAGAGAAAAGGAAGAACTTTTGCTAAGTTGAATTATACCTTCCTCTTGCATTTCTGCAACCATACATTCAATTTCACTCTTTTGAGCATAGGGATATCTGTAAGGTATGATGTCTAGAGGAAAGCTCCCTGGAATCGAGTGAATATAATGATAATGATCACAAATATGTGGGAGGCATTTGGGAGTCTCAAATACCTTAGAATTATTGTCCAATATTCTTTGGAGATCTCGAGAAATAGATGGTTTCAATGTTTGAACATCTAGTGAGCATAATTGTGCAATTATGCGTCATTGTTCTTTCTTCAAAATATTTTCCATTCCATTAGAGTTGAGTATCTTCCTTGGTTTCCTTAAGATGCCCCTTATTTGAATTTCCTTTTCTTCCAAAGAAAATTTCAATAAAATTTCTTTAAAATTAAAATCTATCATTCCCAAAGATTGTAACCATTGGACTTCTAATACAACATCAGCACCACCCATTGGAATGGAAAGCATTGGACTATTCAATACACATTCCCCCATGGTTGGTTTGATATTATGGCACTTCCCTAAGAAATTTATAGTTCCTCCATTTGCAACCATCACTTGACACTCTGGTGTTGGATATAGAAAGAAATTCAATTCCTTAGCTATCTTAAAATGAATAAAATTATGGGTACTACTAGAATTGATCAGCATTATTACCTTTTTTTCTTGATATGTCCATCTACCTCCAGAGTTTGAGGAGTGGTAAGTCCTGCCAATGCATTACAACATATGGTCGGATTCATTTCTTCTTTCTTTGGAGTTGGTTCCTAATGTATATATCCTCTTCTTTTGATGTTTCTTATTCCTTTTCTTCCTCCTCTTCACAATCTATGTAGAATAATCTCTTCTCATCACACTTACAAACCTCAGCGTATATTTTATCACAATTGTAACAAAGCCCTTTTTCTCTTTTTCCCTCTAGTTGTTTTAGTGTCAACCTTGTATATTGTGGGAGGCCAGGTGCCACAACACTTCCATATTTATAGTTGTGAATGATAGACTTCGTTGTTGTCATAGTTTTTCTTTCAACTTGTCTTGCCACCTTGAATGCCTTCTCCAATGAATCAAGTTACCAAAGGTGAACCTCATGTTGGATGTTATATTTTAAAGTCCCTATGAATACATCAATTGTATGCTCCTCTGGAATATCATTTACCTTGATATTCAATATTTCGAATTCCTCAATATGCTCCGCCATCGAACCCTTTTGTTTGAGATTTATCAATTCGCTAAAGAAGGTATTTCTATTTGTATCATCATAATGTGATACTATTTCTTCCACAAAACAATTGATTTACGAGAAAAAGCCATTGATACCACAAAAACTGGCTTTTTTATAAATATAAAGATATAATGTGTATCTTTTGTGTGTGTCACACATCATGTAGATAACAAAAAATTCTCAATATGTAGTATCCATGTTACTAGATCCTTTCCATCAAACTTCCTCATATTGATATTCAGAATTTCATCAGTATTCAACCCAATAGTACTTCCTGAATCAATCAACACTATTACCTTTTTCTTCTTGATTTGTCCTTCTATCTTGATGGTTTGAGGAGTGGTAATTCCTGCCAATCAATTACAAGATATGGTTGGATTCATTTGTCCTTCATCTATGCTTTGTTCCTGGAGTATATCCTATTCTTTTGACATTTCTTGCTCCTTTTCTTCTTCCTCTTCACAATCTATGTAGAATAATTTCTTCTCAGCACACTTATGACCTTTAGTGTATTAGCTATCACAACTGTAACAAAGCCCTTTTGCTCTTTTTTCTTCCAATTTTTGTGGTGTCAACCTTATAGGTTGTGGAAGACTAGGGACAACACTTCCATCTTTGTAGTTGTGAGTGGTATTCTTCTTGGTTGCCATAATTTTTCTTTCCATTTTTCTTGCTAACCTGAATGCCTTCTCTAATGAATCAGGTTCCCAAAGGCGAACATCATGTTGGATATTATCCTTTA
>APFE031692876.1:48167-74469 GCA_000404065.3 Pinus taeda
ATAGTTTATATAAAATGGTTAAATGGTTAAAAAGTAGTTACATATAAAATATAAAATAGTTAGCAATAAAATAGTTAAATAGTTAAAAAATGAATTATAGAAAGGTCAAATTACCGGTTTTCGGTTACAAATATAAAATATATAGTTAAATATAAAATAGTTAATTAGTTAATAAATAATTAAAAAATGTATCCCAAAAAGGACAAATTACTAGATTCCGGCAAAACATATAGAATATATAGTTAAATATAATTGAATATAAGATAAATAAATAGTTAAGAAATGGTTAAATAGTAAAAAAACCTATTCCAAAAAGCAAATTACAGATCCATCGAAAAAATATATTTTCTTGCCTAATTGGGCTCAATAGACAATGTCATTAAAAGAACATTAAACTATTAAATATATAAAAATATAGACAATAACATAAACAATAAATTTATATAAAATATATGTAGCCTATTTTTACGAGATGTCTATATGAGGATTCGATAAAAGTAAAATTAAAATAATATATAATTTTTATATTATACATACAGTAGGTAGGATATATTGCATTCACTTTTGCATTGACCATGTTATAGTCTCCCTTTGACCATTTTTTTTTAAAACTTATGCAACATCTAACATTAACAACTGAAATTTCTTATTTTTAAACAATATTCAAATTCATTTATCTGAAATACTATTGGTTCAAATCTTTCACATCTTATTTTGTAATGATGGCAGATGTACTCCCATCATTAATTTGTTCTACATAACCTAATCTATAGCCTCCACTTCTACCTGCACTTTATACCTGCATATGTTGCAGGAATGGTACCATGAAGCATACCCTGTCACCATCGCGAAGTCCATGATAAACACAAAATATCGTGGCCTTGTGTTTTTATCAAAGGAATTCAATATGTATTAATATTAATAACATCATGGCCAGTCACAAGACACATGTTGATTGACGTAACCAAGATATTTTCAAGACAAAAAGTTTGATTTCGGAGATCTATGTGCTCTTCTAAAAACTTGGAATATGAAAAAACAACCGCTACATAGTAGATAGTCCCTGCCGATTAATTTAAAGATAGTTAAATTGAAGTAGAAAAGAATACAAATATAAAATTTATTTTTTAATGCTATATAATTATAATTTAATTATAATGTGTTATTAAATTTTGTAAATAACATTTTCACATTTTTTTTTTATTTGTTTGTTATATATTGATTTTTTATATTATCTAATATATAATATTTATTATGAATATAAAGAATATAATTAGGTCAGAAAGAAAAATCAAATTTTCGTTTACTTTTTAGATCGATTTGGAGTTTCATAATTGATATCATCAGCACAAGGAAGTGATTTAGCTATTTTACTCAAATTGCCAAATATAATTACGTGAGCTTCGGAATGAGATGTGTAGCGGGATCATTGCTGTCATGAGCATAATTTGGACGTCCATATTGGGAGATATTTAATCAAAATTATTTGATGGGATGGTGAGAGTACAATCATCGTACTCCCGCAGATGGTTTGCCAAACGAGGCATTTGACAATAACATCAACAAATAAATAACCAATCAAATGACAAATAAATACAAATAAAATTATTTCTAAAAATAAAAATAAAATAATTTCTTAAATTTATACTTTGTAAAATAAAAAAATATTTGATAGGTTTGACTGAATAATAGTGGGTCAACCTAAAACCCGATGCGTTATCTCTGCTTGGCAGTAGGATAATTACAATGTAGAATTTCAATTTTACCCTTTTAATGGGCAAAACAACTGGAAATTTTAGCCCAGTACTTGCCCGGAGTCACGTCTCATTGGTTCATGCTCGACATTTTATTTATAAATCGTTCCTAACATCTATTAAGTGTCAATAATTTGGTGTGCTTTAGTTTATAACATGTCATTAATATATATACAACTTGAGTGAGCCTAATGAATAAGAGCATGCATTTCCTCCTAAGAGGTCACACGTTCAAAACCAGAGGGGGATAGAGTATGTATGGCTTTGTAGGCTTAGCAATCAAATATTGCTCTGGAGTGGGTCCATTGTCCACAAACAGGGTTCTCATACAATTTGGTTCCGGTCTCTCCATCTTTTTCACATATTTTTTAAAATTCATAAATATAAATTATTATTAAAATCTTTTATTTGTTAATTTAAAATATTAAATGAAAATAATATTATAAAAATGTCTTTATCATTTAATTTAAAAATATGTTATATTATTTATTTAAAGTAGTGTATACAGAAGACCCTTCCATCCAATTTTAGATTGTGTATATCGTAATTCCTGATTCCCTTCCATTTTCTTCTCTAAATGTTATTGTCTTGCTATTATTAGATGTGATATATGCAATTTTAGGTGGTCATTATATTTTACTTCAATTTAACTATATTTAAACTAAGCAATAGGTACTAGCTACTATGTAGCACTTGTTAAATCTTGTGCTAAATAATAATGTGGGACATAGATAAAAGTAAAGTAATATTAAAATATTGTCTACATGGCATTTTTTTATTAATTTCTTGTTTTTTCCTTAGGAGACCACTTTTAGGCTGAATTTTCCTCTAATAATTAGAGGAAATTTAATTATTGAATTTAGGCTTTTGTAATCCATATCAAGTTTTTGAGATATGTTTTTGGCGATAATCACATCAAAATTCATTTGTTGACGCGTTTCAAACCATCCAATGGTTCATCGTCATAATGTGTAAGCCAATCAAAATCCTTTAAAATTCAAAAGAAATATAGGTGTGACTAAACAATGACAAATTCTTTAATAATATAATTTGCCTACCTTAAGCGTGAATGGTGCCCAAGTGACCAGAACTAGAAAAAAATTAAAAACAAAATTAATATCTTATTCTATAAAAGTTATAATATTGAGAATATTTTTAATGAAGGGTAAATCATGGGTTGAGTGTGTTTTTAATGATACATAGCTAATTTAAATTTTAAATTAACTTTTCTAATTTAAATTTTTTAAATATGCATTAAATAATAAATTTAATTCTAATTATATATATTGATTATTTTTTGATAAAAGTTCATTTTTTGGTAATTTAAATTTAAATTTACTTTAATTTTTTTCTTTCTTTTAGTCTTGTGTTTATAAATTATATTAAATATAATATTATGATTATTTTTTTTATGAAGTGTAACTAATTTAAATAGTTTTATATATATTTATAATATAAATATCTATAATATATATATATATAATCTTATATATATTAAAATAATATATATCTATATAAAAATTTATCAAACACGATTTAATAATTATTAATAAAATATATATAAGTTATTTGATTATTAACATGATTATTTGAGTAGTTTTGATCAAGTAAAATAAAAAAATGATATATTAAAAAATTGTCTACATGACATTATTTTATTAATTTCTTATTTTTTTCTTAGGTGGTTTTTTTTGAGTTGAAAGCGCTCCTAAATCTGCGACGAAGAAAGTTGTTGTTCCAAGTGGTTCCTCATCTTCTCCTCATCAAACAAATCCATTTACATAGGTTGAGGTTGGAGAATTTGAGAGTTCATTTGTTGGTCTACCACCATCTTCTCTCACCCCAAATATTCAGAATTTAAGCGCATGTTTTGACTGTGAATTTGATTTTAACTATGATGTTCTTTCTCCTCTACCTCCTTCTATCGGTTCCTTTGGTCCTCTTGATTGTGAGTTGTTATGTCCACATGTTTCAATCGTTTCTTCTGATGTTCATGAGGATCAAGTTCAGAAGGGAGTCAATATTGATGAGAAAACTTGTGATATCATTCACAATGACTATGTGTGGGATTCTTTTGTTGAACAAGAATTTGTAATGCAAGTTGTTGTTTCTCTTTTCTCACCCCTCCCTCATTATCCTGACATTTTCCACAATTCTGTCTTAGCTATTTTATCTTTCAAAGAATCAATTTCTAATGATGTTAATTCTCATCATGCTCAGGACTTGTGGAATGTCAGTTTTACATTTGAACATGGAGAGAAAAAATATTCTCTTCCTGATCTCTCTAATCCATCATTTGATCATTGTGAAGAAACATAGAGCGAAATTCCTTATTTGCAATCTCCCCCTCTCTGTGATTCATCAGCTCATGAAGATGCCTCGCTTCCCAATGATGGAATTTGTGATCATGGATGTCGTGATCTATTCATCGACTCATCTAGTCACGACTCTGTGTTTTCTACTGCTGATTTTTCTAGGCCACCGGTTTTCGATGATCTATCTTCTGATGTCTTGGAACTACTGCAAGCTGTTGAGACACTTTAACCTACGTTGATTTTATGTCAGGTTCTCGCAGTCTTGATACTAGTTCCAATCATGATCAAGCTAGTAATGTATCTTTGAGCAATCCTCATCATTTGATTGCACAATTCAAAAATCAATCTATTTCACAAGTTTCACATCTGCCATATGTTTTGTTTGATCCAATCACTTAACCATTGGAGGATTCATACCTAGCAGGTTTGTTCGCAAAACGTAAGCTTTCCACTTTCTTTATGTTTGCAAAAATTTAAATTTCGAAAGAACATATTAGCATGTAACCTTGTATCAATGTGCACGGACACCATAATGCATTAGCAGGATGTTTCACATGTGCTTTCTTGTTGTATTTTTTTGCTTGCATTTTTAGTCTTTAGATATTGTAGCATTTCACACTTTATCTTTTTGCTTGGATATGATTCCTAAAAATCCCTCTTGCTATTGATTCCCTCTCCTATATAGGTCATTATATACTTCGATGGTTAAATTGGAAGTTTCATTTTACGTAAGCCCAGCCTATTCTTGATTATTTTAGGAGTAGGGGTAGTTTTGCTTGTTTCTGTGTTTTGTTTTGATTTTTTTTCCGCCCTCCCCTTTTCTTTCCTTTCCATTGCAAATAACTTCTGCATGAGACCATGTTTGGTTTCAAGGCAAGCGTGGTGCAATTTAAGAGAAAATTGTGCTACTGTTAATACTTGGTTATATTTTATTCTCTCTCTTTGCGTGGGCCTTGCACCTCATTTTTGATGATAACCTGATGGAAAATACGTTCATTCTCGTAGAGAACCTTAGTGGAATTAGAATTCTTGAATACATAACTAGTGCCACCTACTCTAATCAGTTTTTAATGATTGGTCGGTTTTTCCTTGTCAACTAGTCAAGTAGAGTAAGGAGGAGATGAAGCTTTAACAAGTGAACTATATTTTAGAGGTGTATAAATGTCCTTCTCTAAAGGGACAACCTACGCAGATCTCAATAAGTTGAGATCCTTCTTTCACCCTATGAAAACAACAAGTGTCGATGTGCAATCCTATGAATAAAATGCAAAAAATAAATAAAGGGTGAAAGAATAGAAATAATTCCTATGCCAGGAGGTGAAGCAAGCAACTCCACCAAGGTACTAGCCAGGCTTGTTGGCAACAGAGCAATGTTTGTGTCCCTGAAGTGAGTATGTTGTGTTAATTTTTGCAGCTAGGGTCAAATTCCACCTTGAACATCTCAAATGACTGAGATGATGATTTCATTAAATTCGTCTTTTCGAGTGGACCAAAATTGACCTAAAGGTCACCCTATTTGGACAAGTGGAAGTTGATTTTTGAATTATTTTATCCACTCATGTATAATGTAATAAGTTGGCCCAAAGCACATGTAAAATTGGACAAGTCTGCCTCAACCCCAAGTGGGCCCTCATGGAAGCCTATAAATAGAAGAGACCTCAAGCTCATTTAGATGCATTGATCAAGCCATCTTCTACTATCTTATTTTGTATTGGGTTGCATAGGTATAATGGAGGAAGTTCCTGCAAGGATCCGAAATTATAGGGGTGAAGTTTACATAGATCTAGGGTTTCCATTTCTCAAATGCACGCACATAACTAAGCATTTTCATCCCTATACACATGCACATAGTGGCTAAGGGAGCGTCCATACAGTCTTAGATGCTCACACCAAAGCCTGAAGGTAGCATCCAAGGTTTCAAAAGTAGATTAGATGGTGTGGTCCCTAGATGCACACACAAAGTGGTTAATGGAGCGTCTAGGTAGTCTCAAATATGTAAACAAAGCCTCAAGGTAGCATCCATGGTTTCAGAAGTAGATCAAACAATGTTGGTCCTCAAATGCACACATACAGTGGTTAAGGAAGAATCCAGGCAGTCTCAGACGCTCACACAGTAGCTAGAAGGGAGTGCCCAGGGGTTTCAAAAGCAGATCAGATGGGGTTGGTCCCTAGGCACACACATTAAGTGGTTAAGAGAGAATCTAGGTAGTCTCAGACCCTCGCACAGTAGCTGGAAGGGAGTGTTCAAGGGTTTGGAGAGGTTCTATGAGAGTTTGACCCCGGATGCACACATACTGTCTTCTTAGGAGCATTTGGGTCAGAAAAAGACACCCTCACATAGTGTCTAAGGGAGCATCCAAAAATTTTCATACACACACAATTTTCCTTGTTGGGAGCATCCAGGGTTTTGATCTAGGGTTTGACAGTTGCCTTTAGTTGGCTTTAGGGGTCTGATGGATAAGGTGTTTCTCTCTATTCTTCTGTAGTTTTGCAGTTTGTTCCTATTTTGTAAATCTATGCTACAAGATTATGTATTGGGATCATTTTATTCTTTGTTGAAAACTCTTTATGAAGATCTAATAAAGAAGAATATTTGAAAGGGTTTCCCCCTTATGGGGTTTCTCCCTAGTCTTGGACCAATATGTTGTCTCTTATGGTTATGTTGTTTTGTTCTTTTTCATTGCATATATTATTCTATATTCAGTTAGAATTTATGATTGGATACATTGCCAATAATTGGATGCATTGTCAAATGAAGATGTGAATTGCGCTAAAGTAATTGATACAACATAGAAAAATAAAAAAAATTAACATGGTTTCAGAGCTGAGGTGAAGGACAAGCCCAAAGGAATACAAGCATTGAAGCCGTCATTATTAGAAAGAATATTTCCTAATCAAGGTCAAGATGTATTCCTTTAGCTTTAAGAAGCATGAAAAGTTGGGTGACACATCAAAATTTGTTGCATGGAAGGCCAGGTTGGAGATCATAGATGAAAACAATGAGGCGCTGGAATACATTCAAGGAAGGATGCCTGACCCTCCAAGAAATGCTTCTACTTCCCTCAAAAACTAGTACAACAAAGGTGAGCCCAAAGCAAAGAAAATTATAGCTGATGATTTACAAGATCATTTACTTGCATATGTTGGGAATTTAAGAAAGTCTAAAGACATGTATGACAAGATAGCCGACATGTATGAAATCAACAATTTGAATGAGATCATAACCTTGAAAAATCAACTCAAGGAAAACAATATGAACAAAGGAGAATCTTTCCAATCCTATATTATGAGGATATCTTGCCTTAGAGATAAATTGCATAGAGTTGGAGAAAGTGTGCTTGACAGGGAAATAGTAGTTGTGATGCTTAGAGGTCTCCCTCCTATTTTGGAAACCTTCATTGCTACAATAAGAAACCAGAATGTCCTTCCATCATTTGATGAAATTTTTGGGAAGCTTACTCAAGAAGAATCGTGGATGATAGAAAGAGGAAGGATTCAAAAGCATGAAGAGGGAGAGCCCACTTCATATATCACTCATGACAAAAAGAAGAAGGGAAAAGAAGGTCCATCAAGGAAGCCTCCTTATCAAAAAACAAAATGAATGAGAGATATTTATCTCATATTGAATGGTATAATTTCCACAAGAAAGGTCATTATGCTTGAGATTGTCCTAAGAAGAGAAAAAGGCCACGTTACCACACCAGAAGCAACAACAATAATAAAAGAAGAAAAGAGAATCAAAGAAATAACCACAATATAATATATGAAATAAGAAGAATAGTTTCCTCAAGAGATTGTGAAGAAGATCACCCTCCTCAAAAGAAGTAAAGAGTTTCCAGGTATGAAAGTAATGTTGTAAATAAATCTCAATACATTCTCATTTCTGCCCTTACTAGTTCTTCTCGACCAGATTCATGGAATAACTGGTTGGTTGATAGTGGGGCCACTCATCATTTCTTTGTATATAAGGAAGTCCTCTCTAATCTAGTATAGAGGGAGACTAAGCAGAATATCATTCTTAGATAAAAATACACTCATACTGTGAAAGGTTTTGGCTCCGCCAAATTTCAGTTGATCTGTGGGGAATCAATTCTGCTGCATGATGTTATGTACTTTTTGGGATTGATGACAAATTTAGTATCTATACCCAGATTGGAAGATAAATGGATGAGGTTTTCCTTCATCAAAGGAAAAGTTTTGAATTGGTATTATGGTTCACCTATGATAGTTACATTCACATTAGGACTAAGATTTGAAGGACTTTATAGAGTCACTGTAAGACCACTTCTAGCATTGGTTCATCATACCAATCGTCTGAACAAGTTGCGGCACCATAGATTGGATCATATTCACGATGATGCTCTTCTAAAATTGAAGAAACTGGTCTCATGTATTCCCGATGTTCAAGCCCATCATGATGGAGTTTTCCTAGGTTGTGCAAGTGGAAAGAAAACAAGGGGACCATTCCCCTCTAGTGAAAACAAGACAAATGACATCCTCCATCTCATTCATTCCGATATATATGGTTTGCTGCCTATGAATTCTATTGGTGGTCATATCTACTACATCACCTTCATTGATGACTTCTAAAGAAAGACATGGATATACTACCTTAAGAACAAGGATGAATCCTTTGAAATGTTCAAGGAATTTAAAGCCTTGATCAAAAATAAAAAAAGGAAGAGAATCAAAGTATTTAGGTCCAATAATGGAGGGGAATACATGTCAAACGAATTCAAACCATTTTGCAAGAAAGAAGGGATCACAAAGGAAAAAAAAATTCCACATACTCTCGAAGATAATGGTTTCGCTGAAAGGAAGAACATGTCAATATTAGAAGCTGCTCGTGCCATGCTCCATGATCAAAAGGTGCGAAAATTTGTTTGGGTAGAAGCCACACATGTTGTTGTATATGTTAAAAAATGGGTGCCTCATCAAGCATTAGAAAACAAGACCCCCGAAGAAATATTCACAGGTGTCAAGCTCAATATTATCCATATTTTTGTATTTGGATGCCCTATATATTTTCATGTTCCGAAGGACAAAAGGAACAAGTTGGAATCTATAAGGATAAAATGTATGTTTGCAGGTTATTTGGAAAATTATAAACCGTATATAATATATATTCCTGGTCAAAGGGAGGTTGAGATTACAAGGACATAACATTCGATGAATATGCAACTCTTGAAAAAGCGTGAGACCTTCCTTTGCCTCCTCCTTCCAAGAAGAAGAATGATGTCTAGGAAATTCTAGATGGTCCTTCCATGCCCGTGTACAATATTTTTGATGATCCCATGGAGCCTATGGATACTTTAGATCCTCCTCTAAGTGATACTCCTACTAGGAAGAGACCACTTTAGATTCTTGATACTCTACAAAATGTTGAAAGAAATGTTCCCATTTGTAGATCTTTTAGAGAAAGAAAGCAACCATGCAGATATCAGGGATATGTTGTAGTTGATGAGCCTCATCATTGGGTAATTATATGGGATTTAATTCACCTCCTAGCTTAGTCAAAACAACTATTCTCACAACTTATTTCTTACTTTTGATTATATTTTGTATATGAGATGAGTTAGAGTTGGATATTTTTCTTTGTGGTCTAATGTGCATTTAATGCAGGATTAAAGGATAAAACCAAGGAATTTTGGCAAAGACCTTGGTCAAAAATTGAATGGGACAAGGGAGAGGAATTATAGGAGGTAAATCCTCCTCATTTACTACCCCTCCATTCAAATATTCCTCCATCAACTTGGAGTGCAAACAACCAAATCATGAGGACTAGAAGGCGGTCGAGCAAGTGAAAAACAAAGCACCAGTTTATCTCAAGTGTGGGAGCCAAGCCTCCCTAATTTTAAGGAAGTTGTTGGGGACTTCAGATGTATAAGTAGAGAGGCCTAGGACCTAAGTAGGATTCAAATTTTTTATTGTAAAACTCTACTCTATTTTCAAGCTACAAGACTTGTGACAGTTTTTGATGTAATCCATTGTTTTGATAATAAGAATAAGTTTTGTTTTGAGCCAGAATTGAGTTAACTCAGAGGGCTGAAGCTCTTGGGTTAGGGCCCAACACTAGCAGCCAAGGCTCCTCTTTATTGTATATGTATGCTAACATACATTCACAGTTTAATTGTTCATTTGCTTAGTAGTTTCTTTTCCATTATAGCAATGTAGATTAGATTGGTTGTATGTTAGTTTGCTTCCATTTGTGCCTTCTTTCAATTAGTAGGTTAGTAGGGAGAAAAAGGATCACCATAAGGTTATCGGCAGGTGTCTCAACCTCACTTCCTTCCTCTGTGACCATGACTTGAGGAAGAAACCCTTTAGCAGCCCCAAAAACACAGATTTCTAGTTCTTGCATGAGCTTTGGAGTTTGTTGTCTTGATTCAATGTTTGATTCATTTCATTGTCATATTTTTCCATTACTCTAGTTCTGAAATAAGATCTCACTCATGCTTTCATTCCCTTCATCACCCTCTTCATGCATAATATAGGCAATTGATTCATGTTTTTTTAGTTTATGAAAATGTATCTTGTTGCATAGTTCTTGGAAAAAACACATGTCTTAAGAACAACATGTAATTTAGGAGGATACCCAGACTTCATCACCAGTAGCCACCTTCCACTTCATCCACCTTAGCCAACTCTTGTTCCACCATCACCCTCACTAGTTTTTTTTGTCATTTTTCATTAAAAATCCCATAGATACATTGAGCGAACCTAGCCATCTTTGATCTTGGATATTGACTCCTGAGTGTTCCTAGACCTTTTAACACCCCATCCCACTCATCACACACCTTTTCCAATCTTCACAACACCTCCAAATCCTCATAATTAGCTCTCGGATGTATCTTGTAGGTTTCCTGTAATTTCTACAAGATCATCCTATAGGCTTCTAGTACATCCTGTACATTTTCCTGAAATGGCTTGTTTTGAGGCCGAATTGATGGAGAACCTATAGGAAGTCACAAAAATCCTCCTAGGACCCTTTCACACCATCCAACCACTCCATAAGCCTTTTAGCCATCCTCAATCACCTTCGATCCACCTGTCACATCCACAAGAACAATTAATTTGCATAATTGATTTTGCCTAAAAAAACCAAAAAAATGAAAACATTTTTAGTTTAGTTTTCTTGCTTACACATTAATATTGTTTGATGCTCTTTACTTCTGCAGCTTAGATAAAAACATTAGGTTAGTGATGATTTAGCAATTCTGCTTAGCACAACTGTTTAAATGGTTAATTAGGATATGGTGTGATTTAGCATTACATGTTGTTTTCCTCATTACTGTAGTAGTGTAGCTCTCTTAGAATAGATTTTCTCTTCTTCCATCAAATAATCAAGCTTCTTATGACTCTATAGAAGTATGGTTTGGAATCCCTAGGGTCTCTCTGTAGATGAACAGTGATAATAGGCATGACCTTCACTTTTACTTGTGCATATAGCACTGTCACCTCCAAGTTTGTACGAACCTCGGGTTGATAATTGAAGACAAGAAGGAGAAGAAAAGAAAGCAGTAATCACATTCTACTCAGACACCTCCCCAAAAACAATGCCAAAGTAATCTAGTAGCTTCCTTTCTCTCATTTTTCATTATCGGCTTTCCTTTCCATTTTGTAAGTAGAATTTAAATTCAGCAAGTAGCGTTTTCATTCTATCAGTGATTTTCATTCAATAAAAAATTTCATTTCTGCAAAGTACTTTCCAATTTAAAAAAATTACAAAACCAACCTAAAAACATCTCATTTCATGCCTTGTAGGAATAGGGACAATTTAGGGAAATGTTTGCCAAATACCCCCACTACATCCAACAACCAACCTTCTCTCTTCTTTAGTGGCTATGAACTGGAGGAACCTTTAGGTGAGAAACCTGACATATTTGAAGAACCTACAGGGGAAGAAGAAGAAGAGGAACCCATTCTTACTGAACCAATGGTTGAAAACTGAAATTATAGAGGGAATAGAGAGAGTAGAGGGTGCCTTCCCCATCAGGGAAACCAACGAGGACACTAAGATGAAGAATATAAGCCCCTCTAACCTACCTCATTTCCATGTCCTGACCACGGAAGACCCTGACACTTTCCTATTTTAGTTTGTTTTTATATGCCAAACCTATGACTATACAAATCATGAGCAAAAGTTAAAACTATTTCCATCTACCCTCAAGGATGCAGCGTTGTGTTGGTTCATGGGCTTACCTAGAGATAGCATCACAACCTAGGCTTAGATGTAGCATGCTTTTAACAACAAATATCGGGACTACTATAGGTCAAAGGATACTGAAGAAGAAATTTTCATGATGACCATAGGCCAGGATGAATCCTTAGAATATTACGAAGAAAGATTCTAGCTCAGTTACAAAAGGGCCAGGTGCACACTTGACCCTGAGTCACTACAGCTGGTCCTGCTCAGGGGAGTAAGAGAAGACCTTTTGAATACCTTACACTTATTAGCAGGAGGAGATATCTACCAATTACCCTATGAGGATATCAAGATTTCCTTTAGAAACCATTCTAGGGCAGCCGGGAAAAAGGGTAGGGGTAGTCAACCTATGGCCACTACATCATCTTCCAACTCATCCATCAAGGGTAAAATTGGAAATATGCTGGAAGATTTCAAAAGTGAGATGTTGCAAACCCTTGCCTTGCAAATGGACACCATTAACATCAAAAGGAAGCAAGAGGAAGCAGAGAGAGCCTTGGCCATCTTTTGTCCTAGATGCACCAGGAGGCATCCTAGGAATGAATGTCCATTGAACTGTATTTAAATTTTCTTGGTTTGTGAAGAAATCCACTCCACATATAAGTGACCTTATTTACCTAGACTCAAAGTTGTATATCAAGGAGCTAAAGCGGTCACTAAGTATCTTTTCTACATCAACCAAAGGATACCTCCTGGGCCTAGACCATACCATCAGGGCATGCAAGGGTCATCCCATGCATATTAAAACCCCAACCAAACCACAACTATACCTTCTTGGTGACCCCCTACTCATCCTTCCTGGTCTACACCCCCTCCTTGGTCCTATGCATATCATTATCATTCCCAGCCAACCAGTCAGTCATTTCAACCTTACGCTCTACCACAAGTTCAGTGGAATACACCACTCCAAGGGTGGAGGCCCCAATACAACAATGATCTAGCTCTATTGCCTCCACCACCTACCCAACCACAACTCCTACACTCTACTCCACCCAAGCAACCTTAGATGCCTGCCCAGCCAAATCCAAACTGAATAATAGGCAGGCTCAACAAGTATACAATGGAGAGACATCATATCCAACTTATGTTGTAGAAATCTAGGAGATAGACCTAAGATCTGGGAGAATTCTCCTGAATAACCAACCTCCCCCTCCACATAGGGAGGTTGAGGAAGAAAGAGAGGAAAGCAACATTAAAGTAAATCTACCCTTTCTTGAGATATTAGCCCAATCACTCCAGCCTACCATAGAAGAAACTGAACTTCTGGGAGAATTGAAAAATCTATGTGTAAAGATCTCCTTTCTCCAGGAAATAAAAGATGTTCCAATTTATAATAAGTTGATTAAGGATAAATGCTTCAAGCATCCAGGAAGAAGAAAAGGGATGCCCCTCCCATTAATATCATTAGGTAGTTGTTCGACTTAATGTTGGAGCATGTAATATGTCTGAAATATTTGGACCCTGGAAGCCCTGTAGTAGATGTGCACATCAATGGCACCATTTTCCCACACACTCTGATTGATCTTGGGGCTGCCATTAATGTGATGACCAAGGACACCATGCTCAAGCTAAACATCCAAGGGTCATTAAGGAAGACCACAAAAGTTCTGCAACTTGCAGACCATTCCAAAGTCACCCTTGAGGGAATTGTGGAGGATGTGATGGTCTACATTGACTCCTAGAAGTACCCTATAGATTTTCTAGTTCTCCTACCTAAAGCTAAGCTCATTGGTTATCCTGTCATCCTTGGGAGGCCATGGTTGGCCACAGCCAAAGCTTACATTATCTGCAGAGTTAGTAATATGACCATCAAGAATGGGCATATGTCCAAGCAGTCAGTCCTATACCCTCCTGATCAACCTTCTCTATAGCATGATTTACCTTTACGGTTGGAGGAGGAGGAAGAAGATGAGGTTTATTCCACCCAAATTTATGCTTTAGAAGAAACCATGGGAGGAGGACAACAAGACGAGGATGACTTGATTGAACACCTACTCTAAAGTCCAACTCCTGGTTCGTTACCATTAGAAGAAGAAGTAAAGGAAACCTAGAACAATCATCCAATTGACTTATTCTTGGCTGATTCCAACCTACTCTGTGTCCAAACCATAGAATTCGTCCCAGAGAAAAACTTGAAGATTAAGCCATCCCTTTCTGCTCTCGAAGAGGAAAATCTATGCAACATGTTAAAAGAAAACCTAGAAGCCTTCACTTGGAGTTATAAGGAAATTAAGGGAGTACACCCCTCAGTGTGTACTCAAAACATATACATCAAAGAAGGTTGCAAGCTGGTCCTGCAACCACAAAGGTGGATGAATCTAGCTCTTAAAGATATTGTCAAAGAAGAACTACAAAAACAGCTAGATGTAGGATTAATTTACCCTATCTCCGACAGTGAGTGGATCTCCCCTTTAGTGTTAGCTCCCAAGAAAAATGGTAAGTAGAGGATTTTTGTCGATTATAGGGAGTTGAACAAAGCCATAAAGAAGGATCATTTTCCCCTACCCTTCATTGACCAAGTGCTAGATGACCTGGCAGGGAAAAAGTTTTTCTCTTTCCTAGATGGATTCAGTGGGTACAACCAAATCCAAATCTGCCCAGAAGACCAGGATAAGACCACATTCACCTATCCTTGGGGTACTTTTGCCTATAGGATCCTTCACTTTCGCCTATGCAATGCTCCTGCCACTTTCCAGAGAGCAGTCTTGAGTATTTTTGCAAAATTAGTACATTATGCGGTGGAAATTTATATGGATGATTTTACACCTTATGGGTGTGATTTTCAAGAAGCCTCAACTAACCTAGGCAAAGTACTGCACAAATGCATTGAAACGAACCTATCTCTTAGTCCTGAAAAATGTGAATTCTTAATGACTGAAGGGAAAGTAGGTGGACCCAAACAAAATAGCAATCATCCAAAGGGTCCCACCTCTGCAAAAGTAGAGAGACATCAATGTTTTCTTAGGGTTAGTTGGATACTACTGAAGGTTCATAAAGGACTTCAGCAAGTTGGCCTCTCCTTTATTTGGGTTGTTGGCCAAAGATTTTGAGTTTATATGGTCAAAAAGTTGTCAAGAGGCCTTAGACATTCTAAAGGGCAAGTTAACAACTACACCAATTCTTCAAGGCCCAAACTGGGCCCTCCACTTTCATATTCATGTTGATGCCTCACACAAAGCCATAGCAGTAGCCTTAGGTCAAATAGAGGAAAAAATGCCTTATGCCATCTATTTTATCAATAATAACTTGTCAAAGGCTGAGCTAAATTATAGAGCGACTAAAAAGGAACTCCTAGCTATTGTGCATTCATTAAACAAATTCAGGCATTACATTACAGTCTATCAAACATTTGTGCATACTGACCATGCTACAATCAAATATTTAATGAACAAACCAGATGTGAATTCTCGAATTATAAGATGGTTGCTTTTATTACAACAATTTGATCGAACCATTGTTGATAAACCTAGTAAGGAAAATGTTGTTGCAGACTTTTTATCTAGGGTGAATCTGCCTATAGGTGAAGAAGGAATGGTGGATGACCAGTTACCAAATGAGCACTTGTTTTCTATTTCAGTTCTCTCTCCATGGTTTGTTGATGTAGCAAACTATTTGGTATCAACATAGTTCCCACCAAACTTTCCCTCCAAAGAAAAGAGCAAGATAGTTAGGAAAAGTGCTCCCTTCACCTAGATTAGGGGCAATATTTTCAAACTCGGCCCAGATCAAATCTTGAGAAGGTGTGTAAGGGAAGAGGAAGTTTTTGACATCCTTCTGACCTGTCATGATGGGCCTTGTGGAGGTCACTTTGCTTCAAGAAGCACAACATTCGAAGTGGTACAAGCAGGATATTATTGGCCCACTCTTCATTAGGATGTGAAAAAGTACACTAGTCAGTGTGATCGGTGCCAGAGGATGGGAAATCCTACTCCAAGAGATGAAATGCCCCTATAGCCTCAAGTGAATTTCGAGCCATTTGACTAGTGGGGCATGGACTTCATTGGGCCTATCAACCCTCCTTCAAAGCAAAAACAATACATTATTATGTGCACTGATTATTTGACTAAGTGGGCAGAAACCAAGGCAATTAAGGTAAAAACAGAAAAGAAGGTGGCTAAGATCCTAAGGGAGAATATATTCTACAAATTTGGGTAGCCTAGAGAGCTAGTCATAGACCAAGGTAGCCAGTTTACCTCCAACATGATTAAATAACTACTGAGCCATCACAAAATCAAGCATAGGACCTCCACTCCCTATCATCCACAAGCTAATGGGCAAGTGGAGGTGACCAACAGGGCATTGTATGGCATCTTAACCAAGGTAGTGAGCAGTAGCAGGAAGGATTGGGCAGAGAGACTAGTTGAGGCCACCTGAGCCTATAATACCACATGGAAGACCACCACTTGATTTACACCCTATGAGATGGTCTATGGGAAAAAGGCCTCGCTGTCCATTGAGTTTGATATAACACATTGAGGATGGTAACCCAACTAGATTTGGATCCTAGTCATGCACAGAAAGAGAGATTGTTCCAATTGAATGGCTTGGATGAATTCAAAATGCAGGCCCTCCTACACACAGAGATAATTTAGCTTCAAAGGAAGATCGGGCATGATAAACATATTAAGGAGAAGAAATTTCAGGAGGGTGATTGGGCATTGTTATATGGTTCTAGGTATAAATACTTCAAGGGAAAGCTAAGGACAAGATGGCTCAGACCTTATGTTGTGGAAAGATGGCATGATAATGGTTCAATACAAGTTAGAACTATAGATGAAGAAGCCATTCCATTGCTTGTTATTGGGCACCGATCGAAAATGTACAAGAGACCTTTATCAAAACAAGAGTTCATTGACAATATCAACAAAATTGTGATGATGAGGGAGCAAGTTCCAACTTCTCCCTCACCAAGTCACTGAAACAGAAAAAAGAATAAGGACTTTAGTGAAAACCTCCATGAGGTGCCTCAGTCCTATCTTTGGGTTGAAAATCTCGTGAGGCAGCCCAATGATGAAGAAAAATAAAAAAAGAATAAGAAGATCCCTCAGTGAAAACCTCCCTTGAGGTGCCCAGGGCAAACAACTAGGGTGAAAACCTCTGCGAGGCAGCCTAGTTGTCTTTCAAGGAAAAAGATAAGTGAAAAAGATATAATTGTTATTTGCAAGTGAGCGAGAAAGACAGTCAAGGAGCAAAAAGAGGATCCAAAGGGAAACCTGCCTCACACATATTCATCTCCTCCACTCCTTGCCATGCATGCCTCCATAATTTATCATTTTTCCACTCCATTTCTTCGATTTATGCAAATACTGTGTTTTCTACACGATCCCATGTATTCCTACATGATCCCTTGAAAACCTACAGGATGATCCTGTAGGAATTACAGTGGCCCTAAGAACCTATAGGAAGCAATCTGAGGGCACACGGTAGGTTTGTTAGGTCCCTAAAATTCATCCTAGGAATGATCTAACACCTCACCTCGTCCACCATCATCATGCCTACACTTACCATTCAAAACAAAAAAGATCAGTTTCAATAGTTTTTGCTAGTCATAGAAAAAAGAGAAAAAATGAAAAGAAAAATAGAGAGGAGTAAGAGCATTACTTGAGTCTCCTTTTCTCTACACACACTCCTTCTCCCTTTGTCCATTCATTGCACCATCCTCACAGCCCTAGCTAGCAACATGATTAAAGAATTAAGAGGGAGAAGCAGCTACAGGACATCCAGTAGGAAATCCTGTAGCAGCCTATCCCACAAAATGCCAATCACCAGCAATAGGTCTTTACTAGGATGATCTAGGAGCTCCACAATAGTAAAAACATTAGATCTTCAATCACAAATACCTGCAAAATCCAAGAAATTATTAGTAGACAGAAAGAGGAAGAGGAAGAATGGCATACAACAAATAAACAACGCAGCACCTTTGATCTTCGACAACTACACCGTGGCATCGAAACCATAGGTAAGTATCCCACTCACTCACTCATATAAATCATTTAATAAAAAATTGTAAGGGTTATGAGATAGTTGATTTATAAGTGAAAAGGTGGCCAGTTAACTTGGACACCTTCATTCAGTCAGCACATGTAAAATTGGGTGTCCTTTCACACGTGGCTGCAGTCAACTCAAAGACAGAGGAGTAGGACAAGAAGTGGTTAACTATAGATCTACGAGGTGGGAGCTGATTACAAGGAGTGGGAAATGATGAGGTGGTAATGAGGACCAATGGTCCAAAAATGGCAACGTACCTCTACTGCCAGCACACCACCTCACCCCGAAACACCATAAAGGGAAATAAAACATCATTCGCATGCATTCATGCATTCCACCTCCTTGAAAATCCCTCACTCAAGTCACTCTCATAACTCTGGCCACCCATTGGAAGCAAGGATCCATCGTTCTACACAGGAATACCTATAGGAGCATGCATAGGAATTCCTACAGGATATAGTCTATAAGATATAGTCTACATGATACAGTCTATAAGATCAGTCTACAGGATACGCAGAGGCAATCTACAGGATAGGAAAGGAAGAGTTCAAGATGGGATATCACAAGAATTGTCCACTGCCACCATTCTGAAGAGGTAGGCTCTAAAATTCCATCCCCATTTATAAGAAAATGAACTAGAAATACTCTAAAATCTAGTGAATGTAGCAACTATGAGAGGTGAATTACATACACAGTCAACTCTGTTTTCCTCCTGAATTAATTTATTTTTGTCAAACCTCGCATTTTCTCCTCAAGCCTCAGAAGAAAGATGACAGGAGGGTTTAATAGGAGAGAGCCCACAAACACCGTGAGGATACAACAATGCCCCCAGGTGCTTGAGATATTTACAAGACATGACTGGATGGGATTTTTCAAAAAATTCACAGGGTATGATGATAAGGTGGCTCAAGAATTTTCTCACTCCCTCACTTCACACAACAGAATCCATGCCACTGTTTTAGTTAGAAGCATCACTATAGATCTCACCCCAGAGCTCATTAGTAGGGTCATCACACTTCCCCTAGGAATTCCATGGAGAAAAGAAGACAAAGGAGACAATCAAGTGGTAAAAAGGAAATTCTTTTTAGAAGGTGAAGCACACACAAAGGATAAAAATGGAGTAAGAAGGGACAGTCTGCCATACCCATGGAGTGAGGTAGGCTACCAACTCATCAAATATATCTCATATGAGGGTAGATATAGTGTTGTTTATGGATACCATTTCAGGATCCTTGAAGAATTAATATTTGGGGTAGAAACACTAGTTCACCAAAGACTTAGCATACCCTATTTCTTGATTCAATCACTCATAGACTCCAACAACAAAGTAAAGGAAGGGAATTCCCAACAATTGGCTCACCATGGGTTGATTAGGATCCTCATTGAGGATGCCCTCCAAAACCTCAGAATCCCTATAACATGGTCAGTCTTCAGAGACTTTCCAGTAGAGGATGATCCAAGATCTTTTGCTTATAGATGTATTAAAGAATTACAGGGATCTTTTGCAGTCAGTTTCTTGATATGATCAGCGAATTTGTAGATGAGCCGGAGGAGGGAATATTTGAGGAATCTAGGGGTATCTAAAATATTCCTTAAGCCCCAGAGTTTTACTTTCTTAGAATTCATAAATTTGACAGTCGATTTTGCCTTATTTGACGCCAAAAATCTGATGGTGCATTCAGATTTTCCATTTTCTCATTTCATTTTTCGGCCACTTTTCTAAGTGGAGAGTAGGTGTCAGCATTTGATGTGCGAGCAATCATTCCATGAGATTTGATGCCACGAGATTGATGGTACGACCAACTTCAGCAGTTTGATATCCTTTTCTTCAGATGGCCTCAAGATGTGAGGTATATGTAGTGTGTTCATGTACTTCTTTTGCTATGCATTGTACTGCACAAATCCCTATATGATGTTTGATATGGGATCTTGTTTCTTACTTGTTTTGATGATTCCTGCTTGATGTGATGTGGAATCATTTGTTGGATGTACTTGTTGTCATGATTCGTCATGTTTTATTTGAGATCCATTTTATGCCACATTGGTGGGATGCTCATTATCATCATGCATGAGTTTAGGTCATACTAATAGGAGTCCTTTTTGAATGAGAGTTTCTACAGCGGAACATTTCTTGGAGCCACTTTTGCGAGAGGGAATTTTACTTGTATGATAGCGACATCACCTCTTATGTACATCATCACTATTGACAGCACTTAATGCAGTGGCCTACACCATCTTGACACCGAGGCCTGGAGATGTGGTCCATCCTGGACGAACCTTGTTATCAACGTCTTGTTATTTTATGCTGCTGATGATTGTCATGTGTCTTATTCTTTACAGAATGCACATGTATTCATTTATGTTCTTTTAAAAATGCAATTAAACACATAACCAAAGTAAAAGGTCTTGGAAGGGTCCTTTGTCGCACCCAAACCTAGATCAAGGAAGCACAAAAATTGGAAAGGAAGGTAGGGAAGCAACAAGAAACAAAATAAGAAGACCCAAAGACAAAGGAACCAAGCTCCCAACCTAACCTGGACTCCTACTACCGGTTTATTGAAGGAGGTAGGGTAATACCTCAAAAATTTTCCATCCCATTGTTTTTCGAACTTGAGAAGGAGAGGGCTAGAACCTGCTGATGGATACAAATCGCCAAGTCAAAAGGGGTGGAAGACATTGGGAACATGGAAGAGAAGCTCAAATAATTGGGCAAAGATCTAAGTGGCTTAAGGGACAAAGAAGCAAAAATGAGAGATCAACTTGAAAGGGAAAATGTGTGGCTGAGGGGACAACTGCAAGAAAAGGAGAACCAACTAGCATGTATGGGCAGTCTCTCCTTAGAGGCAATCCAGAGTAGGATGCAAGCTAAATCCCATGCTTTTTACCTCAAAGAACAATGGCTGCAATTTTAGATTAAAACACTAGCATAGAGGGGCACCATGCCATTTCAGGACTATAGGTAGTTTATTGATCTTTTTGATCGAAGTACACTAGGGGATAGGGCCAAAATGGCTGAGTTTTATTTGCACAACATGGCGCTCACAAACATGAAGGTTTGGGATCCTAATGCAAAGCTAGGAGATCTACAATTAATGGATTTGGCATCATGGATGAACCATGAGGAGTCAAGGGCTACAGAGATGAAAAAAATATTGGCTAAAGAGAAAAATGAACCTCTTTTCATCAGAGATGAACAATCAAATCCCATGGTCCTAATCAACACCCATATTTGATTACAAATGATCCTCAACTAGAACCTAGATATATTGCTGCCAAAGAGCAATAAATTTCACATTTTGAGGATATGTTTAGGCTACTAGGAGATGATAGTATACATGCCTGCCTAAGGAGATGGAACACACTGCCACACAACTTTAAGATCAGAGAATATCACTCCCCTCAAAGGTTGAGAGAGGCACTCAACACGACACCTATGTATAAGAAATCAATGCAACGGTTGAAGGTCAATTGGATAGGCCTAAAAATCAGTCCACCACTACTCCTAGGGATGCTAGAAGGGAGAAAAGAAGAAGAAGAAAAGAGGCAGTGGGAAGAGAGAGAAAACAAAGCAGGCTTCTATGAACAAGAAGAAGATACCACAATAGAGGCATGGGATGTCAGAGAGGCTACTAGAGCCTTGAAGGACATGCACATTGACAAAGTTGCTCAGAGGATGAGAAACACTTTCAATAGGGGGGTGATGATGATCCTCGTCATTGGGTAATTATATGGGCCTTAGTTCACCTCCTAGCTTTGTCAAGCCAACTATTCTTACAACTTATTGCATACTTTTGATTATATTTTTTTTATGAGATGAGTTAGAGTTGGATATTTTTCTTTGTGGTCTAATGTACATTTAATGCAGGATTAAAGGATAAAAGAAAGGAATTTTGGTAAATACCTTGGTCAAAAATTGAATGGGACAAGGGAGAGGAATTATAGGAGGTAAATCCTCCTCATTTACTACCCCTCCATTCGAATATTCTGCCATCATCTCAGAGTGCAAACAACCAAATCATGAGGACTAGAAGGTAGCTAAGCAAGTGAAAGACAAAGCACCAGTTTATCTCAAGTTTGGGAGCCGAACCTCCATAATTTTAAGGAAGTCGTTGGATACTTTAGATGTATAATTAGAGAGGCCTAGGACCTTAGTAGGATTCAGATTTTTGATTGTAAAACTCTACTCTATTTTTGAGTTGCAAGACTTGTGACAGTTTTTGATGTAATCCATTGTTTTGATAATAAGAATGAATTTTATTTTGAGCCAGCACTGAGTTAACTCAGAGGGCTAAATCTCTTGGGTTAGGTCCCAACCCTAGCAGTCGAGGCTCATCTTTATTGTATATGTATGCTAGCATAGATTCATAGTTTAGTTGTTCATTTGCTTAGTAGCTGCATTTCCATTACAACAATGTAGATTAGATTGGTTGTATGTTAATTTTCTTCCATTTGTGCCTTCTTTCAATTAGCAGGTTAGTAGGGAGAAAAAATATCACCATAAGGTTTTCAGTAGGTGTCTTGGCCTCACTTCCTCCCTCTGGAACCATGACTTGAGGAAGAAACCCTTCAACAACCCTAAAAACACAGATTTCTAGTTCTTGCATGAGCTTTGGAGTTTGTTGTCCTGATTCAATGTTTGGTTCATTTCATTTTCATGTTTTTACATTACTCTAGTTCTGCAATAAGATCTCACTCATTCTTTCATTCCCTTCAACACTTTCTTCATGCATAATATAGGCAATTGATTCACATTTTTTTAGTTTATGAAAATGTATCTTGTTGCATAGTTCTTGGGAAACACACATGTCTTGAGCATAACACGTACTTTAGGAGGAGACCCAGACTTCATCACCAACAACCACCTTGCACTTCATCCACCTTAGCCATCTCTTGTTCCACCATCACCCTCACTAGTTTTTTTGTCATTTTTCATTAAAAATCCCCTAGATACATTGAGCGAATCTAGCCATCTTTGATCTTGGATATTGACTCACGAGTGTTCCTAGACCTTCTAAAACCCCATCCCACTCATCACACACCTTTTTCAAGCTTCCCAACACCTCACAATTAGCTCTCGAACGCATCCTGTAGGTTTCTTATAATTTCTAGAGGATCATCCTGTAGGGTTCTAGTACTTCCTATAGGTTTTCCTGAAATGGCCTGTTTTGAGGTTGAATTGATGGGGAACCTCTAGGAAGTAACAAAATGCCTCCTAGGACCCTTCCAAACCATCCAACCACTCCATAAGCCTTTTATCCATTCTCAATCACCTTCCATCCACCTATCACATCCACAAGAATAATTAATTTGCATACTTGATTTTGCCTAAAAAACAAAAAAAAAAAAGTGAAAATAGATTTAGTTTATTTTTCTTGCTTACACATTAGTATTGTTTGATGCTCTTTACTTCTATAGCTTAGATAGCAGCATTAGGTTAGTGATGATTTTTCAGTTATGCTTAACACAATTTTTTAAATGGTTAATTAGGATATGGTGTGATTTAGGATTACATGTTGTTTTCTTCATTACTGCAGTAGTGTAGCTCTCTTAGAATATATTTTCTCTCTTGTTCCATCAAAGGATCAAGCTTCTTTTGACTCTATAGAAGTCTGGCTTGGAACCCCTGGGGTCTCTCGCCGGGTGAATAGTGACAATGGCATGACCTTCACTTTTACTTGTGCATATAGCACTGTCACCTCCAAGTTTGTATGAACCCTAGGTTGATAAGTAAAGCTAGTAGCCCAAGAGTTGTAGCATCCTTGTTGCAATACTCATGCTCACCAATTTTTGGTGCCGTTGCCGTGGAGTTGTCTAAGTAGAATGTGATTACTTCTTTCTTTTCTACTACTTCTTGTCTTCAATTTTCTACCATTATTTTATTTCTGCAAAAGTAATCTAGTAGCTTCCTTTCTCTTATTTTTCATTATCAGATTTCCTTTCCATTTTGAAAGTAGAATTTCAATTCAGTAAGTAGCTTTTTCATTCTATCAATGATTTTCATTCAATCAGAAATTTCATTTCTGTAAAGTCCTTTCCAGTTTAAAAAATTACAAAGCCAACCCAAAAACATTTCCTTTCATGCCTCGTAGGAATAGGGACAATTTAGGGAAATTTTTGCCAAATACCCCCAATACATCCAACAACCAAACTTCTCTCTTGTTTGGTTGCTGTGAACTGGAGGAACCTTTAGGTGAGCAACATAACATATTTGAAGAACCTACAGGGGAAGAATAAGAAGAGGAACCCATTCCTACTGAACCAATGGTTGAAAACCGAAATGATAGAGCAACAGAGAGAGAGTTGAGGGTGCCTTCCCCATCAGGGAAACCAATAGGGACACTAATATGAAGAATATAAGCCCCTCTTCCCTACCTCATTTCCATGGCTTGACCATAGAAGACCCTGACACTTTCCTATTTGAGTTTGTTGTTATATGCCGAACCTATGACTATACAGCTGATGAGAAAAAGTTAAAGCTATTTCCATCTACCCTCAAGGATGCAACATTGCACTAGTCCATGGGCTTGCCTGGATATAGCATCACAACATAGGCTCATATGCAGAAAGCTTTTAAAAAAAATATGGGGACTACTATAGGTCAAAGGATACTAAAGAAGAAATTTTCAAGATGACCATATGCCAAGAAGAATCCTTAGAAGACTACGAAGAAATATTCCAGCTCAGCTACAAAAGTTCTAGGTGCACACTTGACCCTGAGTCACTAAAGTTGGTCTTGCTCAGGGGAGTAAGAGAAGACCTTATGGATACCTTACACTTGTTAGTAGGAGGAGATATTTGTCATTTACCCTATGAGGATATCAAGACTGTCTTTAGAAACCATTCTAGGGCAGGTAGGAAAAAGGGTAGGGGTAGTCAACCTATGGCTAGTACATCATCTTCCAGCTCATCCATCAAGGATGAAATTGGAAATATGCTGGAAAATTTCAAAATTGAGATGCTGCAAATCCTTGCCTTGCAAATGGACACCATGGACATCAAAAGGAATCAAGAGGAAGAAAAGAGATCCTTGGCCATCTTTTGTCCTACATGCACCAAGAGGCATCTTAAGAACGAATTTCCATTGAACTATATTGAAATTTGCTCAGTCTGTGAAGAAATCCACTCCACAGAAAAGTGCCCTTCTTTACTCGGACTCAAAGTTGTATATCAAGGAGTTGAAGGGGTCACTGAGCAGCTTTGCTATGTCAACCAAAGGATACCTCCTAGGCCTATACCATATCAGCAGGGCATGCAAGGGCCATCCCATGCATATTAAAACCCCAACCAAACCACAACTATACCTTCTTGGGGACCCCCTGCTCATCCTTCCTAGTCTACATCCACTCCTTGGTCCTATGTATCTCAGTTTCATTCCCAGCCAGCCAACCAGTCATTTCAACCTTATGCTCCACCACAACCTTAGTGGAATACACCACCCTTGGGGTGGAGGCCCAAATACAACAATGCTCTAGCTCTATTTCCTCCACCACCTACCCTACCACAAATCCTACACTCTGCTCCACCCAAGCAACCCTAGATGTCTGCCCGGCCAAATCCGAACCCGAACAATAGGTAGGCTCAACAAGTATATAGTGGAGAGACATCATATCCAACTTATGTTGTATAAATCTAGGAGATCGACCTAAGATATAGGAGAATTATCCCGAATAACCAACCTCCCCATCCACATAGGGAGGTTGAGGAAGAAAGAGAGGAAAACAAACCTAAAGTAAATCCACCCTTTCCTGAGACATTAGCCCAACCACTCCAGCCTACCCCAGAAGAAACTGAACTTCTGGGAGAATTGAAAAATATATGTGTAAAGATACCCATTCTCCAAGAAATAAAAGATGTTCACATTCATAGATAATTTTAGGGGCGAATGTTCGCCCTTTGGCGAAATTAAGGGGTTTTAAATTTTTAGTGGGCGAATATTTTGTATCATAGTACATTTTTACAAATCACCTCAAATAGTCCACCTTATTTTAAGGGAGAGGGTAAAAAGGTAAATTTAGCCCTTGAAATTAGGAGTTACAACC
>APFE031692876.1:75863-131676 GCA_000404065.3 Pinus taeda
AAATTATATATACATATTATATTATTGATAAAATCGCCTTCCATTTTTCCTATATACCATGGAGATTCGCCCATTTTTTATACTTATAAATTTAGGGGGGGTCCTTAAAATTTTCCCTGTTCCCATTTACAATAAGTTGATTAAGGATAAATTCTTCAAGCATCTAGGAAGAAGAAAAAGGGATGCCCCTACCATTAATGTCATTGGGCAGCTATCTGACTTAATGTTGGGGCAGGTAATATGTATGAAATATTTTGACCCTGGAAGCCCTGTAGTAGATGTGCACATCAATGACACCATTGTCCCACACATTAATTGATCTTGGGGCTACCATTAATGTGATGAAGAAGGACACCATGTTCAAGCTAAAACTCCAAGGGTCATTAAGGAAGACCACAACAGTTCTGCAACTTATAGATCGTTCCACAATCACCCCTGAGGGAATTGTGGAGGATGTGATGGTCTCCATTGACTCCTAGGAGTACCCTACATATTTTCTAGTTCTCTAGCCTAAAGCTAAGCTCACTGGTTATCCTCTCATCCTTGGGAGGCCATGGTTGGCCACAACTGATGCTTACATTAGTTGCAGAGATGGGAATATGACCATAAAGAATGAGCATATGTCAGAGAGGATAACAAGATGAGGATGACTTGGTTGGACACCTGGAGACACCCTCACTGGGTATCCTCTCATCCTTGGGAGGCCATGGTTGGCCATAGCTGATGCTTACATTAGCTGCAGAGATGGGAATATGACCATCAAGAATGGGCATATTTCAGAGAGGCTAACAAGAAGAGGATGGCTTTATTGAACACCTCGAGACATGGGGAAGAAGAATATGAGGTTTATTCTGCCCAACTTTATGCTTTAGAAGCAACCACGGGAGGAGGACAACAAGATGAGGATGACTTGATTGAACACCTACTACAAATTCCAACTCTTAGTTCATTATTATTAGAAGAAGAAGTAAAGGAAACCTAGAACAATCATCCAATTAACTTATTCTTGGTGATTCCAACCTACTCCGTGTCAAAACCATAGAATTCATCCTAGATAAAACCTTGAAAATTAACCCATCCTTTCTGCTCTCAAAGAGGAAAAGCTATGCAACATGTTAAAAGAAAGCCTAGAAGCCTTAACCAAGGTAGTGAGAAACAATAGGAAGGATTGGGTAGAGAGACTAGTTGAGGCCACTTGGGCCTATAATACCACATGGAAGACCACCACTGGATTTACACCCTATGAGCTGGTCTATGGCAAAAAGGCCTTGCTGTCCATTGAGTTTGAATATAACACATTGAGGATGGAAGCCCAACTAGATTTAGATATTAGTCATGCACAAAAACAGAGATTGTTCCAATTGAATGACTTGGATTAATTTAGAATGTAGGCCCTCCTACACATAGGGATAGTTTAGCTTTAGAGGAAGATCAGGCATGATAAACATATTAAGGAGAAGCAATTTTAGGAGGGTGATTGGGCATTGTTATATGATTCTAGGTATATAGACTTCAAGGGAAATCTAAGGACAAGATGGCTCAGACCTTATGTTGTGGAAAGATGCCATGATAATGGTTCAGTGCAAATCAGAACTATAGAAGAAAAAGCCATTCCATTTCTTGTTAATGGGAACCGATCGAAAATTTACGTAAGAACTTCATCAAAAGAAGAGTTCATTGACATTATCAATAAAATAGTGATGATGGTAAAGCAAGTTCCAGCTCCTCCTTCATCAAGTCACTGAAAAATAAAAAAGAATAAGGACTTAGGTGAAAACCTCGATGAGGCACATGAGTCCCATATTTGGGCTGAAAACCTCGTGAGGTGGTCTAATGATGAAAAAAATAGAAAAAAGAATAAGAATATCCCTTTATGAAAATCTCCCTTGAGGCACCCAGGGAAAACAGCTAGGGTGAAAACCTCTCTGAGGCAACCTAGTTGTTTTTCAAAAAAAAAAGTGAGAAATATATAATTGTTATTTGCAAGTGGTCAAGAAAGACAGTCAAGGAGCAAAAAGAGGATCCAAAGGGAACCCTGCCTCAAACATATTCATCTCCTCCTCTCCTTACCATGCATCCCTCCATAATTGCTATCATTTTTCCACTCCATTGCTTCGACTTATTCAAATACTATGTTTTCTACAAGATCCCCTATATTCCTACATGATCCCCTGAAAACCTACAGGATGATCTTATAGGAATTACAGTGGCCTGGAAAACCTACAAGAAGCAATCCAAGGGCACATGGTAGGATTTTTAGGTCCCTAAAATTCATCCTAGGCATGATCTAACACCTCACCTCATCCACCACCATCATCCTTACACTCACCATTCAAAATAAAAAAGATCAGTTTCAACAGTTTTTGCCAGTCATAGAAAAAAGAGAAAAAAAGAAAAGAAAAATAGAGAGGTGTAAGAGCATTACCTGAATGTCCTTTTCTATACACACACTCCTACTCCCTCTGTCCATTCATTGCACCATCCTCACAACCCTAGCCAACAACATGATTAAAGAATTATGAGGGAGAAGTAGCTGCAGGACATCCTGTAAGAAATCCTGTACCAGCCTATCCCATAGAATGCCAACCACCAGCAATAGGTCTTCACTAGGATGATCTAGGAGCTCCACAACAGCAACAACATCAAATCTTCAATCATAGATACCTGCAAAAGCCAAGAAACTATTAGTAGACAACAAGAGGAAGAGGAAGAATGACATGCAACAGATAAACAATGCAACACCTCTAATCTTTGACAACTGCAACATGGCATCGAAACCATAGGTAAGTATCCTACTCACTCACTCATATGCATCACTTAATCAAAATTTGTAAGGGTTATGAGATAGTTGGTTTATAAGTGAAAATGTGGCTAGTTAACTTGGCCACCTTCGTTTAATGAGCACATGAAAAACCAGGTGTCCTCTCACATGTGGCTTCAGTCAACTCAGAGACAGAGGGATCTACGAGGTGGGAGCTAATTACGAGGAGTGGGAAATGATGAGGTGGTAGTGGGGATCAACAGTACAAAAATGGAAACGTACCTTTGTTGTTAGCACACCACCTTACCCCGAAACACCATAAAGGGAAACAAAACATCGTTCGCATGCATTCATGCATTCCAACTCCTCGAAACTCCCTCACTCATTTCGCTCTCATAACTCTGGCCAACCATCGGAAGCAAGGATCCAACGTTCTGCATAGGAATTCCTACAGGAATAACCAAAAGACGAAGAAAATAGGAAAAACAGAGAGGAAGAAGACAGGAAAAACAGAGAGGAAGAACGCATTGAAAAAGAAGGAAAAGAACAAAAGGAGGAGTCACCTAGGGTGTCTCTAGAGGCCACTGAGAGGGAGGAACAACTTCCCTCACTGCTCTCAGTACCCTAGTTAAGAAAAAAGGAAAAAGGAGGAAACTTCCACTATATTTCAGAACAAGGAAGAGCACAAGAATCAAACAAGGGAAGCCACAAATATCAACAAAAATTCCTATTGAGATTGGAGATTACCCTACATAAAGAGAAAAAATGCCTTCCGCTAAGTCACCAATCACCTATGTAAGGAGCCCTAGTACTAGATCAACTTCCTCAAAGGGTAAGGCCATCCTACAGGATCCACAACAAAACCTACAGGGAGCAAAAATAGTCCTACATGATACTATGCAAAAACTACAGGAAGCACAGAAATTGGAGAGCAAGGTAGGGGAGTAGTAAGCAACAAAAGAAGAAGACCCAGAGACAAAGGAACCAAGCCCCCAACCTAACCTAGACTCCTACTACTGGTTTATGAAGGAGGCAGGGTAATACCTCAAAAATTTGCCATCCAATTGTTTTTGGAACTTGAGAAGGAGAGGGCTAGAACCCACCGATGGATGAAAATCGCCATGTAAAAATGGGTGTAAGAAATTGGGTACATGGAAGAAAAGGTAAAAGAAATGGGCAAAGAGCTAAGTGGCTTAAGGGACAGAGAAGCAATAACGAGAGATCAACTTGAAAGAGGAAATGCTTGGCTGAGGGGACAATTGCAGGAAAGGGGGAACCAACTAGCATGTATGGCCAACCTCTCCTTGGAGGCCATCCAGTGTAGGATGCGAAATAAATCCTATGCTCTTTACCTCAAAGAATAATGGTTGCAATTTTAGATTAAAACACTAGAACAAAGGGGCACCATGCTATTTCATGACTACAGGTAGTTTATTGATCTTTGTGATCAAAGTACACTAGAGGATAGGGCCAAAATGGTTGAGTTTTATTTGCACAACATGGCCCTCACATACATGAATTTTTGGGATCCTAATGCCAAGCTAGGAGATATACAATTAATGGCTTTGGCATCATGGATGAACCATGAGGAGTCAAGGGCTGCAGAGATGAAAAGAATATTGGCCAGAGAGCAAAATGAACCTCTTTTCATCAGAGCTGAAAAATCAAATCCCATGGCCCTAATCAACACCCATAATTTGATTGCAAATGATCCTCAGCTGGCACCTATATATCTTGCTGCCCAAGAGCAAGCAATTGCACATTTTGAGGATATGTTTAGGCTGCTAGGAGATGATAGTATACATGTCTTCCTAAAGAGATGGAACACACTTCCACACAGCTTGAAGATTAGAGAATATCACTCCCCTCAAAGGTTGAGAGAGTCACTCAAAAGGACACCTATGTATAAGCAATCAATGCAAAGGTTGAAGGTCAATTGGATAGGCCTAAAACTCAGTCCACCACTACTCCTAGGGATGCTAGAAGGGATAAAAGAAGAAGAAGAAAAGAGGCAGTGGGAAGAGGTAGAAATAAAGCAAGCTTCTATGAACAAGAAATAAAGCAGGCATGGGATGTGAGAGAGGCTACCAAAGCCATGAAGGACATGGACATTGAATATGTTGCTCTGAGGATGAGCAACACTTTCAGTAGGGGATGATGATGAGCCTCCTCATTGGGTAATTACAAGGGCCTTAATTCACCTCCTAGCTTAGTCAAACCAATTATTCTCACAACTTATTGCATACTTTTGATTATATTTTGTTTATGAGATGAGTTAGAGTTGGATATTTTCCTTTGTGGTCTAATGTGCATTTAATTCAGGATTAAAGGAAAAAATAAAGGAATTTTGGCAAAGACCTTGGTAAAAACTCGAATGGGACAAGGCAGAGGAATTATAGGAGGTAAATCCTCTTCATTTACAACCCCTTCATTCGAATATTCCTCCATCAGCTTGGAGTGCAAACAACCAAATCATGAGGACTAGAAGGCAACCGAGCAAGTGAAAGACAAAGCACCAGTTTATCTCAATTTTCGGAGCTGAGCCTCCCTAATTTTAAGGAAGTCGTTGGAGACTTCAGATGTATAAGTAGAGAGGCCTAGGACCTTAGTAGGATTCAGATTTTGATTGTAAAACTCTACTCTATTTTTGAGCTGCAAGACTTGGGACAGTTTGATGCAATCCATTGTTTTGATAATAATAATGAGTTTTGTTTTGAGCCAGAATTGAGTTAACTCAGAGGGCTGAAGCTCTTGGGTTAGGGCCCAACCCTAGCAGCCAGTGATCCTCTTTATTGTATATGTATGCTAGCATATATTCATAGTTTAATTATTCATTTCCTTAGTAGCTACATTTCCGTTACAACAATGTAGATTAGACTGGTTGTATGTTAGTTTGCTTCCATTTGTGCCTTCTTTCAATTAGCAGGTTAGCAGGGAAAAAAAGGATCACCTAAGGTTGTCAACAGGTGTCTCGGCCTCACTTCCTCCCTCTGGGACCATGACTTGAGGAATAAACTCTTCATTAGCCCCCAAAACACAAATTTCTAGTCCTTACATGAGCTTTGAGTTTGTTGTCTTGATTCAACGTTTGGTTCATTTCATTGTCATATTTTTCCATTACTCTAGTTCTGTAATAAGATCTCACTCATGCTTTCATTCCCTTCAGCACTCCTTTCATGCATAATATAGGCAATTGATTCATGTTTTTTTAGTTTATGAAAATGTATCTTGTTGCATAGTTCTTGGGAAACGTGCATGTCTTAAGCACAACATGTACTTTAGGAGGAGACCCAGACTTCATCACCAACAGCCACCTTGCACTTCATCCACCTTAGCGATCTCTTGTTCCACCATCACCCTCACTAGTTTTTTTTGTCATTTTTCATTAGAAATCCCCTAGATACATTGAGCGAATCTAGCCATATCTGATCTTGGATATTGACTCATGAGTGTTCCTAGACCTTCTAACACCCCATCCCACTCATCGCACACCTTTTCCAAGCTTCCCAACACCTCCAACGCCTCACAATTGGCTCCCGACGGTAGTTTCCTATAATTTCTATAGGATCATCGGGTAGGTTTCTAGTACATCCTGTAGGTTTTCCTGAAATGCCCTATTTTGAGTCCGAAATGATGGGGAACCTCTAGGAAGTCACAAAAAGCCTCCTAGGACCCTTCCACACCATCCAAACACTCCATAAGCCTTTTAGCCATCCTCAATCACCTTCCATCCACCTATCATATCCACAAGAAAAATTAATTTGCATACTTGATTTTGCCTAAAAAAACCAAAAGAGTGAAAATTGATTTAGTTTAGTTTTCTTGCTTACACATTAGTATGGTTTAATGCTCTTTACTTCTACAGCTTAGATAACAGCATTAGGTTAGTGACAATTTAACAATTCTTCTTAGCACAAATGTTTAAATGGTTAATTAGGATATGGTGTAATTTAGCATTACATGTTGTTTTCTTCATTACCGCAGTAGTGTAGCTCTCTTAGAATAGATTTTCTCTTCTTTCATCAAAGAATCAAGCTTCTTATGACTCTATAGAAGTTTGGCTTGGAACCCCTAGGGTCTTTCGCGGATGAACAGTGACAACAGGCAGGACCTTCACTTTTACTTGTGCATATAGCATTGTCTCCTCCAAGTTTGTACGAACCCTGGGTTGATAAGTAAAGCTGGTAGCCCAGGAGTTGCAGCATCCTTGCTGCAATACTGGCACTCATTAGCAGCCATGAGAACTATGAGTCAAGATGAACCATCCTCATTCGAAGAAGCTCTAAAAGATCAAGTTTGGAAGGATGTTGTGGCCAATGAATATGAATGAATTGTGAAAAATGATGTAAGGCATGTTGTGCCAAGATCGAATGGGGAGTCTGTCGTGATTTCAAAGTGGATATTCAAGATCAAACATGGAATTGATGGTAGCATTTAGAAATACAAATCAAGTTTCGTAGCTCGAGGATTCTCTCAAAAAGAGGGAGAATATTATGATGACATATTTTCAGATGTGGCTCAATATACAGCCATCTGTTCGATAGTTTCCCTTGCTGCTAGTCAAGGATGGACTCTTCATCAGATGGACAGAAAGACCACATTCCTTGATGACATGTTACATGAAGAAGTATATGTTTAACAACCACATTGATTTGAAGTGGAAGATCGAAGAACGCATGTTTCTAGGTTGGAGAAGGCATTGTATGGATTGAAGCAAGCTCCTCCGAGCTTGGTATGCTCACATTGACAATTATTTAATGAAGTTGGGATTCACAAGAAGCAATGCCAACCCCAACCTCTACTTTAAGGTAGTCCAAGGTATGCCATTTATTTTGTTTTTATATGTTGATGATCTATTCTTGACAGTTAGTGAGCCTATGATGATCAAATGTAAGAGGGAGCTAGCCTCTGAATTCAAGATGAAGGACATTAGTCTCATGCACTTCTTTCTAGGCCTTGAGGTGTGGCAAAGGCCTGGTGAGATTTTCCTTTCATAGGGAAAATATGTTGTGAAAATTCTAGAAATATTTGGAATGACTGAATGAAAATCCATGGCTACACCGATGGAAATGAACTTCAAGAAATTATATGGAGAAGTTGCAAGACCAGATTTGGAAAATCCATTAGAGTATAGACAGTTAATTGGGGCTCTGATGTTCTCTGTGAACACCCATCTAGACATATGCTATGCAGTAAACACATTGAGTCAATTCATGAATGAGCCCCATTCATGCGCATTAATGGATCACTGCCAAACACGTATTGAGATATTTTCATTGATCGTTCACACTTGGTTTGAGATATTCTGCCAAAGATGTTCAACTTCATGGATACTGATGCTAATTGGGAAAGAAATGTTATCGACAGAAAGAGTACATCTGGATGTTGCTTTACCCTTGGATCTACGATGACATCTTGGATGAGAAGGAAACAAAATTATGTAGCACTGAGCACCGTCGAAGCAGAATGCATTACTGCTAGCATGGCTGGCTATGAAGTAGTTTGGTTGAGGAATCTCTTTGGAGAGCTGTTTGAGAAGTTACTAGACACTACAATGATATATTGCGACAAAAAGAGTGGGATTAGTTTGGTATAGAATCCCATGTTTCATGACGAGTACAAGTACATTGAGATTCGGTATCACTTTATTCGAGACATGGTGTAAAGAGGAGCTGTTAGACTCCATCACATATCGACAAATGAGCATATTTTAGATATTCTCACTAAGGCATTACCGAAGGGAAAGTTCTTGATCTTTAGAGAGAATCATGGACTAATGGATGTGGCCCCTTGAATAAGGGGCAACCTTGGTCAAAGACACTAAGAAAACTCTTCCCACCCTGTTTGAGCTCCTAGGGTGAGGAATTGAGATACAAGGCTCCTAGGGTTGAGGGATCTCTAGAAACTAGGGTACTCCCCTATCTGTTATCCATATGAATGGAGATGTTGCTCCCCTAGCTTCATAGGGTTGGAGATATTGTTCCCCTAGCTGGTCTATGTAGATTATACCCTAGTTGACATCATACCCTCAAGCAAGGCTTGTTGGGAATACCGCTCCCTGTTTGGCTAATGGGTTGAGAGCCTACTTCGGGTGTAAAACCCAAGTCAATTATGATGCAGGTGTTCTACCACATGACTATTGAGGATCATTGATGGGAAGATCAGTAGGCAATAGGATTGGGTTGAGACTTGCTCCCATTTGAGATTCTGCATTGAGAATGAGCTCCTCGATGAGATTCCAGGGTTGAAGATGTGCTCCCCTTTATGATTAAGTTATCCTATTGCTTGGTATGGGTGGAAGATATTTCTCCCAGATTCTTCTTCTTTTAGATCCGAGAAAGTTTCAGTAGATATAGTTGAGAAGAAACAACCAAAGCATGACTACAACATGACAAGATGGTGTTATGATCAATAGACAGATATTAGCAGGTTGAATTCATCCTAGTTGATAGGGAGTGTTAATCCTTGAAACTAGGGTCAAATTCCACATTGGAAAACTCAGACAACCGAGATGATGATTTCATTAAATTACTATTTTTGAGAGAACCAAAATTGACCTAAATACACCCTATTTGGACAAGAAGAAGTTGATTTTTGAATTATTTTATCCACTCATGTATAATGGAATAAGTTGGCCCTAAGCACATGTAAAATTGGACAGGTCAGGCTCAAACCTAAGTGGACCCTCATGGAAGCCTATAAATAGAAGAGATATCAATCTCATTTAGACACATTGATCAAGCCATCTTCTACTCTCTTCTTTTGTCTTGGTTCACATAGGTTTGGCAGAGGATGTTCGCACAAGGGTTCGAAATTACAGGGGTAAATCTTGCACGGATCTAGGGTTTCTATTTATCAAATGAACACCCATAACTCATAATTTTTTTTCTAGTATCATGCACATAGTGGCTAAGGGAGTGTCTTGGAAATCTTAGATGCTCATAAAGAAGCTTGAAGGCAATGTCTAGGGTTTTAGAAGAAGATCAAACAGTGTTGGTCCTTGAACGCGCACACAGAGTGGATAAGGGAGTGTCTAGGAAGTCTTAGACACTCACACAGAAGCTTGAAGGCAACATCCAGGGTTTTAGAAGCAAATCGGGCGATGTTGGTCCCTAGATGCATGCAAAAAGTGGCTAAGAGAGCGTTCGGGCAGTCTCAAATGCTTGCACAGAAGCCTAAAGATAGCATCCAAGTTTTTAGAAGTAGATCAGATGGTGTTGGTCCTAGGACACACACACAAAGTGGTTAAGGGAGATTCTAGGTAGTGTCAAATGCTCAGATAGTAGTTGGAAGGGAGTGTTCAGGAGTTTGGAGCTATGAGATTTTGATCTTGGACACACGCATACAGTCTTCATAGGAGGGTCTCGGTCAAATACAGACACCCTCACACAGTGGCTAAGGGAGAGTCTAGAAAGTTTCAGACACTCGCAGTCTGCCTTGCTAGTAGCATCCATGGTTTTGATCTAGGGTTTGACAGTTTCATTTAGTTGGTGTTAGTTGTCTTGTTGATAAAGGGTTTCCCTTTGTTGTTCTATAGTTCTACAGTTTGTCCCTGTATTGTAAATCTCTGCTTCAAGATTATGTATTGGGATCATTGTACTCTCTGCTGAAAATGTTTAATGACTATCTAATAAAGAAGAATATTTGAAAGGATTTTCCCCCTTGTGGGGTTTTTCCTCGGTCTTGGACCAATTTGTTATCTCTTATGCTTATGTTGTTGTCTTCTTTGTCATTACATATATTGTTCTATCTTCAGTTACATTTTATGATTGGATACATTGCTAATAATTGGATGCATTGTTAAATGAAGATGTGAATTGGGCTAAAGCAATTGATACATCATAGAACAATTTGAAAAATTAACATGTTGGGGTACTTTCCAAGACTTTTGGTAGTGGAGCAATACTAGAGATGAAAAACAAGACTCTGACAATCCTTTTTCATTTGTGTACATATATACTCCCCATTCCCAACTGAAACATCTGCGTTTGACTTGTCTTTGTTTATGTGCCTCTGATGAAGAGAATGGTGGGGACTCTATCCTTAACTTGAGCTAAGTAAAGAATCTATGGTGATCAATGAAATGAAAAATACTTCCTAAAGAGTTAGACATGATTTACATGAGTTAAGACCCATACAGAGAGTTGGATTTCTACTAGTGCGTTGCCAACTTTTGTAGCCGCTACAACCACCCTCCAAATTTTTTTCCATGCTTTCATTTTGGAACCTCCCTTTTTCCCACAAGAGCTCATCATTCATTGTCTTCAAGTATTCACAATATGTTAAAGAATTATCATTCCATGTAGTGCTTGCGATGTCTTGTTTTGATCCTGATTCGATACTTTTAAAACACATGCCATCTCCTCCCTTAATCTTGTAGCACTTTCGGTCTTCCCTTCAGAAATTACGCAATCCTAGAAGGCAAGCCAACCTTTAAGATCTAAAATGCACAATCCTATGAGGTAAGACAATGTTGAGCTCCGAAACTACACAACCTTGAGCTCAGAAATTGTTCAAAATCTTCTCCTACCCTCAAAAACTATGTAATTCATTAAGCCAATGAATTCCATAGTCCTTGGTGGTTGGGAATTGCACAATTCTTCTTAGTAGTGTGAATGGCCAATTTCTCGAAAAAGAAAAAAAGAAAGAAAAAATCCAATCCCTAGAAAATAGGGAGTGGAAAATTAGTTTCTCAAAGAGTGGCACAAGTTACTATTTTCGAATTTTTGCCAAGTGTCTCTTTTTCCTTAATTTTAGGCATGCACATCATAAGGAGATCAAGGAGCCTTCGGTGAAGTTTGTGGCACTTTTTCAGGTGAGTTTTTCTTTTGTCGTCTTTTGTCACTTTTTGTCATTTCACTTATGTGAGTGTTGATTTTATTGTTTATTTTCATAATAGGTGGTGTTTTGACTTATATTAGCTTGTACAAGTGTTGGTTCAGTTTGTCATTTAATTTTAGTGTCACATTGACTTCTTGTTTTTTCCCATTAGTGGTTGTCGTTATGACGCCTCCCTGTGCATGTTTGTTTTCCATTTTTCATGTTGATTTTCTACACTTCATTCTCACTAATCTATCATACCCTTAGTTATATATACACTCTTTCTTGCACTATCACTCAGATTTGACACTTTCCCATCTCCTTCTTGCACAGATCCGCCCTTACTTGGCCAACAATTTCCATCTTTAACTATGCATTTCATAGATCTAAGGCTCAAGCCTTATGCTTGACCTATGATACTGTGAAATGCACAATATATGACTTTCCCAACTATGCATTGTGCAATTCCAGGGCTCAATCCTCACCCTTGGCCACTGAGACTGTGGAATGTGCAGTATCTCCCTTAGTCGGCCCAGGTTGAGATTGCGCATTGCGTAGTCTCATGCCTCAAGCCTCTCCCTTCCCTGCCGAGACAGTGGAATGCACAATTCCTAAGCTTAGCTTATTCCCTTTAGTCTAGGAATTGCGTAGTTATACCTCTCAGACTTGTGGTTGCTGACTTGAACTTGTTTTGTAGGATGTCTTGCTTGAGTTAATTCATGTTTGCCATGAATGTATTTTTTCTCCTACAGGTACTACATCTTTTTGAGGTTATCTCTCTCCATCAATTGTTATCATCATGGCACCCAACAGATCAACCTTAAAGGACACCAATTGAAGCAACACTGGTGAGATAGTTGAGAGCATCCCTGACGCTATGCCAGTTTTCTCTCACACTCAACTATTCGTTGAAAAAGACTCAGACATTACATGACACATAGTGAAAGATGTTTACACAACAAATTGTTTCAAAGAAGATCTTTAATATAGGAAGGTTTACATCAATGTCCAAAGGTCAGGATTACACAAGGTTGCATGCAAGTTTCCAACATTTTCATGTGCAGACATAGTCAACTAGATTCTATCACACATAGATACAAAGACCTTGACTCTCAATACTTCTAGTGCATGAAGGCTTGCCTCTTTTATGGTGCATGATTTTCACTATATGCATCATTTTCCATAACCCTAATCTTACATGGATTCTCACTTCTATGTAGTGACCAACTACTTGAGCATGAAGGATGTCATCAAAATTTGGGTGAACGAGCCATCCAAATTCTTCCAGACACCCAACAACAATTACAAGACCAAATCTCTCAAGAAGGATTTTAGAACTTGCTAGTTTTATGTTGACATATATATGGCTAGAAGAGTACTAAAACCTTTCTCAAAGGTTGGGAATTCTTGTTGCATTAGGTTGTGAAAGAAGGCAAACCATTCAACTAGTTGGACTTGATGGATCAAAAATTGAGGACCCACGTAAAAAATGCTAAGAACCCTCCCAAGGGTAACCAAGCTAGGTTTTTCATGTCTTCTTATTTTATGGATGAAATCTTTTCTCATAATTCTTTTCCTGGCATGAGTTGGACTTGGAAACCCCAATAACCTGCTGTGCACATTTATTGCAAGCTCCTTTTGGATTACCAGCACAAATGGGTCATGGAGAAGTTGACAAATAACTTCCTTAGTCCATTATACAAGATGATGTTTGAGGAATATCCACCTTGCATGTCATGTGGGGTGATGGAAGATGTGTGAAAAATAGAAGATGTTTATCTCACCAGATGGCACATACCTCAGAGTGTTTGGTGGTTAGAAGTATCCACTTCTTCTGCTGAGGTATGCCACTGACAAGCTGGTCATGCAAGAAGTTTCCTACCATATTTCCATAGGGTTATCAACAATTTTGTAGAGGAATAAGAAAGCATCTTGGTTGGATTTTCCTTTGCAAATAGGGTTGTACAAGATCAATAATTTGAAGCTATTGACACCAAAGGAAAATATATAGATAAGTTTGCATTTGGTCAAATGGATTACAATCTGTATGATCCCAAGAATGTTTGCAAAGATTCATTTCCAATGGATGAGTGAGACTTCTTATAGGCATGAGGAGGAATGATAAAGAGTTGTTACAATGCCTCTACGCCATGTCAACTAGTTAGCTTCATAGGTACATCACAGGCTACTCCTAGTCAAAAGCAAGTCTAGAAGAAAAACCATCAGTGAGGCACAACCCAATGCATGAAAAGGGGAAGCAGAAGGTTATGTAGATTCCAACAGAATAATAAATCCACAAATGGAAAGAATATCCAATCATCTTAAAAGCGTCCATAATAGCAAGGAGAAAGAGAGAATAGAGGAAGCAAGAGGAGGAATTAAAGTGTAAGGAAGAACAAGAACAAAAGGAACGAGAAGAAAGACAAAGACAAGAAGAAGAAGAAAGACAGAAGAAAGAACAAGAAGAAGAAGAAGAAGAAGTAGCACTAAAGAAATTGAGGAAGAGGAACATAGTCGGTTGCTAGAGGGAGAGAGCAAGTAATTGTAGGATAAGGAAATTACTCAAGAAATTGAAGATCTAATAGTAATCTAGGACATGGAGGTGGAACTGAAGCAACAGAACCAAGATGTTTATCTCATGCCAAGAATGCAACATATCACTATTTTGTCTCCCCCTCCTCCGACAACAGAGAAAGTTCCAAGCGAAGAAGAGGAAATTGTTCCTCTTGATGATGGTCTTGTCATGGATACGTACAATTTGACTTATGATGATATTTAGAAGAAGATTGTACAAACTAGAAAGAAACACTTTCCAAATGATACCACATCTCCTACATACATTAGAGAGAGGGTTATTGTGACAGATACCAGGAGGAATCCAAAAGCCATTGTTCCAATGAACTTAGCCCTTGCAGGTGCCACCAAGTCAAACACAAACTATCTCATGTCTGCGAATAGGCAGATGGCAAGGAACTTAAAGGAAGCAAGGAAAAAAGTGGAACAAATCCAAGAAGAGGTCCAAAAAGTAGCTCCTACACAGGTTTATCTAGAATAACTTAAGGCAGCCATACTTGGTGAAATATCGACATTGGGAGAAACAATGAGAAGCATATATGAAGATAATATCACCATTGACAAAGAAGTTTTTCGCTTGCATGACATCCAACAAAAGTGAAAATATAATGTTAAAGCTCTCGAGGTTTTTCATATAACCATTGCTACCTTGCATGAGTGGGAAATGTCACAGAAAGGAGCACCTCGTGAGTTGGTGAAGAAGACAAGGCAATATGTTGAGTTAGAGAAAGCACATGTTTGAATGCTCATCCAAAGTAACAAACAAGTTGGCTCATTCATCATCAACATTCAAGCCTCTTACGCATGGTTGTACAACATTGTGGATTTCATGGTGAAGTCACATAGGATCCCTTCAGTTAGCTCACTCATCGAAGACAAAGGTAGGAATAAAGTCAGCCAGGCAGTTGAAGAATACTTGGACCGGTTTAGGAAAATTGCTACCAAGGAAGATCTAGAGGTGAACAGGGATAATATGTAGAAGTACATTGGTGGCCCTGTCTAGATCAAAACCATGTTGTTCCTGCTGAAGAAGGAAGCTCAGAATGGTTCCAATTAAGTGTAACAAGATGCAATGGAGGCTAGAGTTTGATTCCAACTTGATCCCATCACATAGTACAAAGCTTAGTACCACTATGTGTCTGAGAAACTACAAGTTGAAATGGTTGAGATAGAGTTTCCCCAAACTCAAGCTTGACTTTTTTTGTCTTATTAGGTTGTCTAGTGAACTCTACCCAATTTTTTCCTATATGGGTATGATCATATTGTAATATTATTTTCTAATAAATTGGAAGTGAAATTCCAAGTGTCGATTGTGGAATGTGAAGAGTCATTTTGTAATGAAGTCCAAAGGTCATGGTTGAAGGAAGTCAAAGAGTCATGAGGGAAGTCCAAGAGTCACAAATGGGAGATAATTAGTCATCTCATTTGTTATAAATATACCCTCATAACTCATGTAAAGGGATTTTGGCTGGACTTTGGGCTTGGGATCAAAAGCTTAGGATTTTTGTTGAGAGCCTTAGCTTATCCTTAGTATAGAGGGAGCATCTTTCTTTAGAGGAGTAGGTGTTGGCTTCATGTTCCACTATTGGAACTAGTGGTTTGGAAATCGTATGTGTATGTTTAGGAATTTCACTTTAATAAAAGCCCAGAGCTAACATGTTTTCATGCATATGTTGTGAATATCGTAGGAATATTCTTGTTATGTTTGCAATATACGTTATTTCATTTACGTTTCTAGGTTTTAACCTCGTACAAAAAATTACCTACATACGAATTCTAAAACACAAAAAATAAACAATGCGAGAGCATAACACATATACACATAGATTTTTCCCTTGATCCCAAAACCAGGACTACCAGATTGATTTTTCATTATGTTCCTTTCAATGTTACATATATACATGCCGAAGCATCCAATACCATGGACCGAAAACCATCGCTCCGAAAAACATGTATGAAAACCATGCACAAAACCATAGGTAGGTTTGCCCCACCTAATATAGGGTCCAATTTTTTTTCCCTGAAACGCTGCTCTAGACCTCATAGAGGGGGGATACCTACCCCCCTCAAACCCTCTATTGAACACGTGTTGTTGTACATTCCAATCATGGTTATCTTGTGAACTATTTTGCAGCCTAACTTATGATTTCTTTTATGTTCATGTGTTCCTTTCAAACTCCGTACTATTACAGGATTCTAAGGGGCTCACTCATTTTTCCTTCATCGTGTTAGAACCTTTCATGCATTTCACTTGACTCTTCACAAATTCATACACTTTTTTAATCAAATTCACAAATACATCATTCTATGCATTATCGTAGCCAAGGCATAACACTAAAACCAACTATTTCAACAACCTGTCGTATTCTGGATGGGGCTCCTACTCCAAATGGTGTGAGGTCTAATTGGGACTTCATATCAAGGAAACTCTCTGAGTGTTGGTAGGTCTAGAACCATCAACATGTTTGGCGATAGAAGGTGGGCCAGATGAAAATCCGAGCTTGTGAAATCTATTTGAACTTTCCTTATCTTTAAATGGCTTCTTCCCATATCTTAACCTTGACACGTTTGTAAATAAATGAAAATTTGAAAGTGTTCATGGGGATACTTAATGGCTTGTCAAATTTGAAGTTTAATGTTGAGGGTGGAACAACCATTCTCGAGTGCACTGCTCACTTTCTTGAATTATGCACTCATCACAAAATTCATTGTAAGGATATTGCACAGGTTGATCGTCTTTACATTTGAAGTACCCATTGAATAATGGTGTTACACATTTCCAACCACTTCTATTCACTCTTTTGAACATCTTGTCAAGGAACTCTACCGTGCCTTTGACAAGTACGATTATAAATCTCTTTATAAAAACGCGCATCTTAAAAAAGAAACTGATGAATCTCTTAATGAATTTCATGACTCTTTCATTCATTTCTTTTATGAATTTTTTGAGGATGATATTGATTGGAATTTATGAAAGATAATTTCAAATTTCTTGTTCATATTTCAATGAATCCAACAGAATATGAATCCTTTGAAAGTATCCTAACATACACCGGTTATGGAGCTTCTAAATTTGTGAAGAAGGAAGTTACTATTCCAAGTGACTTCTCGTCTTATCCTCATCAAACAACTCCATTAAAGAAGGTTGAGGTTGGAGAAATTTAGAGTCCATCTGTTGATCTACCACCAACTTCTCCCACCCCACATATTTGGAATTTAAGCGTAAGTTCTTACTGTGAATTTGATTTTACCAATAATGTTCTTTTTCCTCTACCTCCTTCCATTAGTTCCTTTGGAATTCTTGATTGTGAGTTATTATGTCCACCTATTTCAATCATTTCTTCTAATGTTCATGAGGATCAAGTTCAAGAGGGAGTCAATATTGACAAACAAACTTGCGATATCATTCACAATGACTATGTGTGGGATTCTATTGCTGAACAAGAATATGTGATGCAAGTTGACATTTCTCCTTTATCACCTCTCCCTAACTATCCTAACATCTTCCATGATTCTGTCTTACATGTTCTATTTTTTTGAATAATTAGTTTTTGATGATGTCAATTATGATCACACTCAAGACTCGAGGAATGTCAATTTTACATTTGAACATGGAGAAGAAAAATCTTCTCTTCCTAATCTCTATAATCCACCATTTGATCATTGTGAAGAAATAAAGAGTGAATTTCATTGTTTTCAATCTCCCCTTCTGTATGATTCATCAAATCATGAGGATGCCTCACTTCCTAACAATGGAATTTCTGATCATGGTTGTCATGATCTATTCATCGACTCATCTAGTCACAACTCCATGTTTTCTATTATTGATTTTTATAATCCGCTGGTTTCCAATGATCTATATTTTGATGTCTTAGAACTACCACAAGTTTTCGAGTCACTTCAGCTTATGTTGATGGTTATGTCAGGTTCTCACAGTCTTGATGCTAGTTCCAATCATAATTAGGATAGTATTGTATCTCTTAGAAATCCTCATTGGTTGATCATGAAATTTTAAAATCAATCTATTTCACAAGTTTTAAATCCTCCACGTATTTTGTTTTATCTAATTGCTCAATCATTGGAGGAGTCATACTTGGAAAGCTCGTTCGAAAAAAGTAAGTTTTCCACTTTCTTTATGTTTTCCAAGATTGAAAGTTGGAAAGAACATTTTAGCATGTCACCTTGTTGCAATGTCCACGGACCCCACAATGAATTAGAAGGATGTGTCACATGTGCTTTCTTGTTGTATTTTTCTTCCTGCATTTTTAGTCTTCGGATGTTGAAACATTTCACGTTGTATCTTCCTAGTTGGATGTTATTCCTAAAATCCCTCCTACTATTGATTCCATCACCTATATAGATCAGTCTATGGTTCGATGGTTACACTAGAAGTTTTATTTTACGTAAGCCTGTCCTATTATCGGTTAGTTTAGGAGTAGAGGTAGTTTTGCTTGTTTCCGTCTTATGTTTTGGTTTGTATTTTTCTTTTCCCTTTTATTTCCTTTCCGTTGCAAATAAATTCCGCATGAGACCATGTTTGGTTTCAAAGAAAACATCGTGAAGTTCAAGATGAAATTGTGTTACTGTCAATACTTGGTTATCTGTTTATCCCCTCTCTTTGCGTGGGCCTTGCACCGCTTAGTTGATTATAACCTAATGGAAAATACATTCTTCCTCAGAGAGAACCTTAGTGGAATTACGATGCTTGAATCTATAACTAGTGCCACCTCCTCTAATTGGTTTTTAATGATTTGTCATTTTTTCCTTATCAACTAGTTGAGTAGAATAAGGAGGGCAGGGAAAAAACAAGTGAACTTCATTTTAGAGGTGTATAAATATCCTTATATGAATGGATAAACTCCTCTACTCTCAATAACTCCGTTGGGGTACTGTCTAGGCTCGTTGACAGTGGAGCAATGTTTGTTTCCTTGAAGTGACTCCGCTGGGGTACTATCCAGGCATGCTGGCAGCGAAGAAACACAGAAGATGAAAATCAAGCCTCTGACAATCCTTGTTCACTTATGTATATATATACTCTCCATCCCCAACTGAAACAACTCAATTTGACTTGTCTTTTTTAGTGTGCCACTGATGAAGAGAATGGTAGGGACTATATCCTTAACTCGATATAAGTAAATAATATATTGTGATAAATGAAATAAACAATAATTCCTAAACAATTAGACTTGATTTACATGAGTTAAGACCCACACAAAGTTTTGGAGTTCTACTAGTGTGTCACCAAGTGTTGTAGCTGTTGCAACCACCCTCCAAAATTGTCTCCATGCTTTGATTTTGGAGCCTCCCTTCTACCCACAAGATCTCATCATTTGTTGCCGTCAAGTATTCATGCTATGATAAAGACTCCTCATTCCATGTAATGCTTGTGATGTCTTGATTTGATCGCAATTTGGTACTTTTCAAACACAAGCCATCTCCTGCATTGACCTTGTAGCATTGTTAGTGTTCCCTTCAAAAATTGCACAATTTTGGAAGGAAAACCAACCTTGAGGATCTAAATTGCACAATATTGAGAGGTAGGCCAAACTTGATCTTAGAAGCTCTGCAGCCACAAGAAGCAGGCCACCCTTGATCTCAAAAATTGCACAATTCATTGAGTTGAAGAATTTCCCAGTCCCTTGTGGTTGGGAATTGTGCAACCCTTCTTGGAAGTGTGAATGACCAGTTTCTTGAAAAAGAAAAAATAAGCAAAAAGCAAACCCTCGAAAATAGGGAGTGGACAATTAATTTCCTGAAGAGTGGCACAAGTTGTTATTTTTGTCTTTCCACCAAGTGTTGCGTTTTCCTTAATTTTAGGAATGCATGTCATAAACTCTAGCCTAACCTAAATATATATAATAGATTCCCCTAAATCTCATTTGAAAATTTGATCTTGGAGCTCTAGCCTTCCCAGGGAGATCAAGGAGCCTTTGGTGAAGTTTGCAGATCTTTTCCAGGTGAGTTTTGCTTTTGTCGTCTTTTGTCACTTTTTCTGTCGTTTTCTTTCATTTTGCTTCTGTGAGTGTTGTTTTTATTATTTCTTTTCATATTAGCTAGTGTTTTAACTTATATTAGCTTATACAATTGTTGTTTTAGTCTGTCGTTCACATTTTAAAAGTGTCGCATAAACTTCTTGTTTTTTCCCATTAATGGTCATCGTTACAACGCCCCCTATAAATGTTTGTTTTCCCTTTTGCATGTTGATTATATATGCTTTATTATCACTAATATATCTTACCCTTAATCATATCTACACTATTTCTTACAGTATTTCTCAGATCTGCCACTTTCCCATCTCCTTTCTGGGAAAATCTGCCCTTACTTGGCCAACAATCACCATCTTCAATTGCGCATTTCGCAGATCTAAGGCTCAAGCCTTATGCTTGGCTTACGAGGCTACAAAATACACATTCCATGGATTTCCCAAATACACACTGTATAGTTCCAGGGCTCAAGCCCCACCCTTGGCCAATAAGACTATGCAATGAACAGTGTCTCCCTCAATGTGCCCAAGCTAAGACTGCGCATTGTGCAATCTCAAGCCTCAAGCCTCTCCTTTGTCTGCTGAGAATGTGCAATGCACAATTCATAATCTCATCCTCTTCTCTTTAGTTTAGGAATTGTGTAGTTTTGACTTGTGGTTGCTACCTTGATCTTGTTTTCTAGGCTGTCTTGCTTGAGCTAATTCATGTTTCCCATGAGTGTGTTTTTTCTCCTACATGTACTGCAACTTTTTCAGGTTATCTCTTTCCATTAATTTTTATCATCATGGCACCCAAGAGATCTACCTCAAAGGACACCATAGAAAGAAGCACCTATGAGATAGTTGAGAGTGTCCTTGAAACTATGCTAGTTTTCTTCGACACTCAACTATTCATTGAAAAAGACTCAGACATTACATGGCACAAAGTGAAAAATGTTTGCACAACAAGTAGTTTCAAAGAAGATCTTAAACACAAGCAAGTTTATATAAATTTCCAAAGGTCAGGATTACATAAGGTTGCATGCAAGTCTCCAAAATTTTCATGCACAGACATTGTCAACTAGATTCTGTCACACATAGATACAAAGACCATGCCTCTCAATAATTCTAGTGGATTAAGGATTTCCTCTTTTATGGCACATGATTTTCACTCTATGTATCATTTTCCGCAGCCAGAATCTTATAAGGATTCTCACTTTTATGTAGTCACCAGCTACTTGAGCACAAAGAATGTCATCAAAAGTTGGGTGAAAGAGCCATACAATTTCTGCCAGACACACAAAAACACTTACAAGACACAATCTCTCAAGAAGGCATTGAATTACTTGATACTTCTATGTTGTCGGATCTATGGCCATAAGAGTACCAAAACCTTTCCCTAAGGTTGGGCATTCTTGTTGCATCAAGTTGTGAAAGAAATAAAACCATTCAACCAGTCAAACTTGTTGGTTCAAAAATTCATGAACCATCTAAATAATTCTAGAACCCTTCCAAGGGTAACCAAGCTAGGTTCTACATGTATTCTCACTTTCTGGATGCAATCTATGCTCAAAACTCTTTTCCTGGCATGAGTTGGACTTGGAAAACCAAGGAATTTGTTGTGCACATTTATTGCAAGTTGCGTTCGCATTACAACCAAAAATGAGTTATGGAGAAGCTGAAAGATCACTTCCTCATTCCATTGTACAATATGATCTTTGAGGAAGAGCCACCTTGCATGTCATGTTGGGCAATGGAAGCAGTGTCATAAATAGAGGATTGGTTTTCCTCACTGGATGACACTTACCTTGGAGTGTTTGGCAGTCAGAAGTCTCCACATCTTCTACCGAGGTATGTCGTCGGCAAGCTAGTCATGCAAGAAGTTTCCTACGATCTTTCCACAAGGCTATCAAAAATGTTGCTAAGGAAGAATAAGGCACCTTGGCCTGCTCTTCCTTTGCAAATCAGGTTGTACGAGATCAAGAATTTGAAGGTTTTTGACACCGAAGGTAAAGGGATAGATAATTTTGAATTTGATTGAATGGATTAAAATTTGTATGATCCCAAGAATGTTTGCAAAGAAAAATGTGCAAAGATTCATTTCCAATGGATGAGTGAGAATTTTTATAGGCCTGAGGAGGAAAGGATAAATAATTGCTACAATTCCTCCAAGCCCTGCCAACTAGTCAGCTTCATAGGTATATCAAAGGCTACTTTGGAGGTGGAAGCAACTTCGGAAGTAGAACCATCAGTGAGGAGCATCCAGTGTGTGAAAAGGAGAAGAAGAAGGTTATGCACAATCCAACAGAAGAACAGAGCCACACATGGAAAGAAGATTTAATAATATTGAAAGAATCCATAACAACAGGGATAAAGAGAGAACAGAGGAAGCATGAGGAGGAATTGAAGTAGAAGGAATAACAAGAACATAAGGAAAACGAAGAAAGACAAAGGCAAGAAGAAGAATAAAAATAGAAGAAAGAAGAAGAAGAAGAAACACTGAAGCAAGCTGACGAAGAGGAACAAAGTTGAATGCTAGAGGAAGAGAGCAAGAAATTATAGGATAAGGAACTTTCTCAAGAAATTGAAGATCTAATAGTAATCTAGGACATGCAGGTGGAATGGGAGCAGCATAACCAAGATTTTGATCTCAAGTTGAGAACACAGTAGATCACTATTCAGTCTCCCCCTCCTCCGATAACAGAGAAAGTTCCAAGCAGAGAAGAGGAAATGGTTCCTATTGATGGTTTTTCGGTCATGGGTACACACAATCTGACTTATGATGAGCTTCAGAAGAAGTTACAAGCTAGAAAGAAACACTTTATGGATAATATCACATATCCTTCATACATTAGAGAAAGGGTTATTGTGACGTATACCAGGAGGAATCCATAATCCATTGCTGAAACTAACTTGGCCTTTGTAGGTGCCACCAAGTTAAACACATACTTTCTGAAGGCCAAAACATACAGATGGAAAAGAACTTATAGGAAACAAGGCAACAAGTGAAATAACTCCAAGTAGAGGTCTAAAAGGAACCTCCCACATAGGTGTATCTAGAACAACTTAAGGCATCCATACTTGGTGAAGTATTGACATTGCGAGAGACAATGAGAAGGTTCTATGAAGATCTTGTCACCATGCACAAAGCAATTTCCTGCTTGCACGAAGTCATCGCATAGTACAAAATTTTGGTACCACTATGTGAAATAGAAACTACAAGTTGAAGTGGCTGAGCTAGAGTTTCTGCAAACTCAAGCTTGACTTGTTTTGCCTTATTAGGTTGTCTAATTGACTCCACCCAATTTTGTCCTATATGGGTATGAGCATATTGTAATATTATTTTGTAATAAATTGGAAGTGAAATTCCAAGTGTCAGTTGTGGAATGTGAAGAGCCATTTTTTAATGAAGTCCAAAGGTCATGGTTTAAGGGAGTCAAAGAGTTAAGAGGGAAGTCCATGAGTCACAAAGGGGAGATGATTATTCATCTCATTTGTTATAAATATACCCTCATAACTCATGTAAATGGATTTTGGCTGGGATTTTGGCTCAGGATAAAAAGTCTGAGAGTTTTATTAAGAGCCTTGGATTCTCCTTAGCATAGATGGAGTATCTTTCTTTAGAGGAGTAGGTGATGGTTTCATGTTCCACTACTGGGACTAGTGGTTTGGAAATTGTATATGTATTTTTGGGACTTTCACTTTAATAAAAGCCCAGAGACGACACATTTTTATGCATATGTTGTGAATATAGGAGGAGTATTCATGTTATGTTTGCAATACATGTTATTTCATTTACGCTAATGCTTATGAACTATTTCATTTGCATTAGTATGAATCTCGTTGAATGCGTGTTATTGTACATTTCAATCATGGCTATCTTATGAACTATTTTGTGGGCTAACTTATGATTTAGTTTATTCTCGTGTGTTCCTTTCAAGTTGTATAATATTACATGCTTCTAAGGGGCTCATTCATTTTGCCTTTGTCATGTTATAACCTTTTGTGCATTGCACTTGATTATTCACAGAGTCATACACCATTTTCACCAAAGTCACAAATACATCATTCTATGCATTATCACAACTAAATTCATACCACTAAAACCCATTATTTCGGCAACCGGACCATATTCTTGATGGGGCTCCTACTCTAAATAGTGTGAGGTCTGATTGGGACTTCATATTAGGGAGACCCCCTAAATGCTGGCAGGTTCGACACCATCAACACTATATTAATAAAGATAATACATTTTTAATATAAAAATCTTAAATTTGAATATATAAGTGTTAGAGAGTTTTGATCTTTCCTAGTGCTTGATAGATCTAGATACTAGGGTTAAGGTGAGGCTTCCTTAAGTTGGACATTGAAATATTTTATTTATGGTCATCATTATTTTTTTTTAATAATTTTAAATGCCACTTGTCAACTTCATCTTGAGCATGGAAGGAATTACACATGTCCATCATACTAAAGTATATAAAGCATGTTTCTTTTGTTTTAGAGATGTTAGGGTTCTAAATCTAGATGGAGGATGGAATAAATATTGGATAACGACATAGGAGCTAGATCTTCAATGTGACTTGGCCACAAAATGGAACAATTATACTCACCCACTAGATCATAATGCAGTTTTTTTGTAATATGAGGAAGATGAAATAGTTTCAATGTGGAACAAAGAAAATGGCATTCTAATAGTAAAACTAGGATATGATGTGATATCTCATTGTTTATTTACTGGGGAATCCAAATTGTGGTGGCAAGTGTTTTGGAAATTGAAGAGCCCACTGAAAACTTGTGTTTGGAATGGAAAATACGAACATGATGTGGGATAATGGTAAAAAGAGATGTTAACAAGGTCCAAATAAATGTGTGTTACATAGGTTAGAAGAAGAATTGGTTGATTATTTGTTTGTGCAATGTTCCATTAGAAAGTTGGTTTGGAAGGAGGTACTTCCAACACTGTTCCTTATTATCAATACTTTGATTTTCTAGAGCAATGCGTGAGAGAATGGGTAAGAACCTTAGATTAAATTTTGTATAGCCCTTCCTAGTTATATGTTGTGGTGAATATGATGTTAGAATAATCAATCCCTGTTCAAAGTCAAGTCTAGAAATTCAGAATTCATTAGGCATAAGATTAGGAGGGCCTTTAAGGAAGTTAAGATAGATATACCGACTAAAGTGATTAAATCCAGATTTGGTCCTACTTTTTTATTAAACTATCTCCTAGAGCTACTTCAATAGCACCAAACAGGGATCTCCAATTGGTTGTGCCACAAGAATGGTTTTGCTTCTTTCTCAAAATCATTTTTATTGGCTACAATTGAGTGTGGGGTCTAGAACAAATGTGAGGGTTGAGTTGTTAGCGCTTTGAGCTCTTCTTCTCTTTGTAATAGAACTAGACATTCAAGATCCTCAAGTGGTAGGGTACTCAAAGGTCATGGTAGAATGGTTTCATCGAAAATCACCCTTGGATAACCTTACCATAGTTCCACTGTAGTAAATAATTAGGAAGCTACAAGATTTCTTTGCTTCAATTCTTTTTAGTCAACCACATATTTAGGAGCTTCAACTATCACATAAAATTGTTATGGAAAAGAAGTTATCAATTTAATTGAAGGGATCATGGCATACTCTGAGTTCCAAGCAAGGGTGGACTTAAATGAAGTTCAAAAACATCTTTATTAATCCTTGTTTCTTCTTACTAGTTTAAGCTTGAGATCAAATCTATTAAATATATTAGAAAGACACATATTGCATTTGTTTAGAAATAGTTTTCTCCTCTTTTTAAATCTTTTTGAATTTTTTTATAAACCAATTGTTAATTTACCAAAAAAAAACAAATAAATATTTTAATTTTAGTTCTAAACCAAAATATAAAAATATAAAAATTTCTCACATACATATACATATACATACATACTATGTTAAAATACAATAATACCATTTTATTTTTACTACACAAATTTATCCATAATTTAATTTAATAATAGCATAAAACATACTCTTCAAATCTTGAATCGATATATTTTGCTATTTAATGGGTAACTGTACACTAAATAAGTGTTCTAATTTAGTTCACAGATGATAAGGGATCATTTACCATGTACCATTACAACTTTAAAATCAAGGTTGAAAAATCTTATTTTCCTTTTTGTTACTTACTTTCCTGTTACTATATATATAGTTAGAGGTATGTCATCTTATATCAGCACTTTAAAATAAATATCTAAAATTATATTTTAAAATATTGATGCAAATATTTTTATAATATTAATTTTTTATATATAATCATTATCCTCTTAAAATTAATTAAGTTAGAAAATATAATTATATAGATATAAAAATTCTCTTAAAAATATTTTTTTTCTTAATATTTAATAATTTAAAATTAATTCTCAAAAATCATTTCCTGTCCTAAACATATTCTTATTTAATTTCTTTTATTTCAATTTGATTATGTTAATTTTTGAATTATTATATATAAAAGTTTTCTTTTTAACATTTTTTATTTTATTTGATTTATAATTTAATTTTAATGTATTTATTGTTGTTTTCTAACTATTATAATATGGTTTATGATGGTGATGGTTATTTATAAATCTGAAAGCAAATCTAATGATAAAAAATGCTAATATGAGTAATTTTATAAAACATATTAATTTTTTATTTCATATTGGAAGCTTATGTGATTCATGATTAATAAAATAATTCTTTTAAATAAATCACACTAACATTTTATCATGGATACTATCAAACCCCTACTGCGGTATTAACTTTTGTGATAGTTGCCCAAAAAAAATTAATGGCATTTGGAAAGAAAATTGCTTCAGGAAAAACAATTTGATTGTCTAATTATTACTTTCACACATATAATCCTTAATGTTATTTTCTGAATTTAAAATATGAAAAATTAATTTATCATCAAAGCTTTAGAGTTAAAAAAGTTATAATTAATTTGAATCAATAATGATTAGAAAAGTTCTTTAATGGTCACGTAACAAATATCTATATATATAGAATTATTTTTTATGATGGTTGATTGAAAAGAAAATTTGGGTATGGAAAACTATTTTTTACAGTTTTTTTTTTTTTTAATGAATTTTTTTTATTTAAAATGGTGGAAGTCAATTTCCCATCCATAAAATATATAGATTTAAAAAACTTTATAATAAAATATTGTTAGATGAATTTTGATAAAGTTAGATAAAATAAATTTCTGAAAAAATTTCTTATATATATGGGAAACTTGTGAAGTACTTCGCCTAATGGGGTGAAAGTCTAAGTGTTAATGATGCCTCATTGTAAGGACTTCCCTCTTTTCAGGTGTCTCTCTTCTCATTATGGCATGGCAAACATATACAAAATGAGGTTGGGGGTGTATTGCATGATGAGGCATTTTAAATGCTAGTTTATTGCTCTGGGTTGGCAAAGATTTGTATCTCGTGGGAAAGAAGGCAAGGTGGTGCCAGACTCATCTTCCTTAACATGTTATTGCTTGGTTTTATTGATAGTTGTGGGTAATTTGCATGTTGGTGCGACTAGATTCCTTCACGTTTGGATGTCCATCTCTTCATTTTTCTTTTGGTTTCGCATCATTGCCCAATTGCGATGAGGCATTTTGTCTTGTGTTTCAGCTATCATCTCTAATTCTATTACTTTGGTTCTATTTTAGTTTGTCCTTTTAGCTAGCAAGGCTAGTGCCCGGTCTACTACTATTTAGCATTTCAAAAGTTTTATTGAAATTTAACTTTGAATTAACCACATCATCATTATTTGTTGGTTGACATTTCGAACCAAGATGAACCACATTAGAGGGTTCGAAACATCAACCAACAAATAATGATGAATGATTAATCAGAAAGTAAATTTCAATAATTCAATGTGAATCATAAAAGTCTGAGATCAAATATTTCAAAAGTGTTTTATAGGGTTTTAGATGGTGCATACTCTGGGTTTCTTTGGGTCTTAACCAAGCTCTCTTTAATTATCAGAAGGGTAGTGTTTGGGTGATCGCTATTTGGGGTTTTAATTAGGTTATCTGATGGGAATTATTGATAATTTGGTTGATGTATTCAGGGTTGATTTTATGGTAGGTGTATTTGTGTTGGGTCATGGTGCAATGTGTTTGTTTGAGGTGGATGTCCCAACTACGTGTCGAGGGTGATTATAAGGTTGATGGTGGAGTTCTCTCTTGGCGTATTGGTTTGGGTACCTCACTATTTTGACATTTTGGGAATGGTTTTGGCACACAGCTAGTGCTACGCCTTAAGCTCTGGTTATGGATATTCTCTTGGTTCAAGTCCCATGGTTGCATATTATCTCTACTATGGTCTCTGTGAAAAAAAGTTGCATGTTTATTATTCTGATGTAGCCCCAATTATTGGATATCTATGGAATGGTTTACTAATTATAATTGTCACCTTCTTTTCAATGGTATCACTATTAGTTGCTATTATGGGGAAGAGTTTTACACCCCCCTGGTTTTGCCTTTTGAATTATATGGACTAGTGGTATATCATGTGCTTCTTCTTTTTTCATTAAAGAAAATTCAATTGTAGCTAAAAAAAAAAACTTGTGAAGTACTTTCCCTCATTTAAAGATGGTATTTATGGTAAATTTAATTGTTGTCCTATTGACATCGTCAGATTATGGCATTTGGTATGTTGGCATTGATTTCAACTAGACTAGAATTGAGATAGATAGCTTTGTATCCATGTTCCAGGTAATATATGGGCTCAAAGCCTACATCAGACCTGCTCCATTGGAAAGTGCTCTGAAATGGATTTCCAATGATATGCGGAAGTCTAGAAATGGCCATCAGGATCAAAAGTTATTGATAGCTGAAGTAAATGAGCTTGGAGTCCTTTGAAGCAGGTCAAATATCGAAAGCCGAATTTTGAAAGGCCAAATATTGAAAGCAGGGAGCCATCAGGATCTTAACAGTCTATTTAAAAGAAAACAAAAAAGAGCAGTTGAATATTGTAGACGATTTTCAAAGGTTTGGAACCTTGGGAGCCTAGAGATTTCGGAACCTGAAATATCAGAGCAGGTCATACTGGTACCTTTGGAGCCTAGATATTTCAGAACCTGAAATATCAAAGTAGGTCATATCGAAACCTCAGAGTAGAAGGAATATCTGAATATCAAAAGCTAGAGGCCATCAGAACATTGGAGGTATGGATTATGTAATCTCTTATTGAATCCTTTTGAAAAAAGTTTGGATCCGATAAAAGGGGCTCCGATGAGACTGGCACATGGTCTTGGGAGACCCAAAAGACTAGGGGAACATAGTGGCCTTAACATGTAAGTGTTATGCCCTCATTCATGACACCTGGTCCTATGAAGGAAATGCGATAAAGGGTTAAGAAGAGGGAGCTAAATGCATTTAGGACTTCACAATTTTGTAAGGTCTGTTCAATAGAGGCTACGATTTGAAAAAGCTATGATATTGCTATATAGAGGTATATGAAGGCATTAATCACACCTCCCAGTCCCATGGTAGAAGAACAATAGGAACTAAGCATGTAGGGGCTAAAGGCATCAAAATGGTGAAATTTCATAAAGTTCTTTTTTTATATAAGTTACGATTTGTTATAGATCTGATACTACACTACATAAAGTTAAAGGATGAATGTGTCAACATCTAGAGAGTAAATGAAATGCAGAGGAGTTGGTTAATGGAGTTAATGGCATCTGCAAAGATCACTGGGTCGAGGAAACGAGGACAAGAATTATCAGAGTAGAACTATTGGGCTTGTTCCAATGTTGGAAGAAACCCATCTCTGATCTCCCATGCACACATTAGAGACTCAAACAAGGAACAAAGAAGCCATGTTGTGGTACAACCAAGATTTGCGAGCCATTAATAATCATGGGAAATCTCTTTGGAGTGCGCAGCTTAACTGAGATTGAATTCTCAACATGGAAAATCACACAGAGCGTTGGTGAAACACTCAAGAGCCCATTCTCTTATTTAATGTAGTGGTAGAATTCTAGCATCAGATGCAACAACAACATGGAGGAGCCATACAAAGGTACACTCCGGCAGTGTGGAAACATGCAATAGAGATAACATTGAGCAGAGTGCAACAGAGGAAAAAAATGAGTGACTTCCATTGAGTAATTGTTATGAAAATAACCGTGTTAGATGTGCAGATGAGAGTAGAGATGAGTGTATGAGAGATGCGCAACTGGACCAATTTGTTGGACTGTAGTAGTGTTGCAGAGAGAGTGTGGAACGGAAACCTAAGAGTAGAGTATATACAATAGTGAGAAGAGGATAGGATTTTGTTGTGTAAGGACAACAAATCCTATAGAAAAGTAGAGGAGCAAGAGCAGAAGCATATTTTTGTAGTGAACTAGATTGGTATTTCTATGTATATGTATTTGCGTATGTTTTCAATTTGAAAATTCTATGAAAGGTTGAAAAGTGGCTAGAACAGGTGGTGGCCTGCATTCATAAGAGGTTGGTGCCTCTTGGAAAGTAAGCGCTTGCTATCTTAAGGGAGTCGGTGCCTCCTATGAGTGGGTGCTCACAAATGAATTGATGTAATTAAGTAGGTGCTTAACTTACATCATAACAACAAACATATTGGAGGTTTTTTCCCTTTAGGTTTCCATGTAAAAATATTGGTTTCAATGTGTGGATGCTGCTCATGTGATGGATTTTATGTACATATGAATGTCTCATCTTACTGGTCATTTGTATTATGTATGAATTATCTCATAAATAACAAACAATAGAGAAAATAACTAGAGACATATTCATTATATGTTCTAAGAACCTCACTATTACTGATTCACCCCCCCCCAGTAATTCCTTATTCCAACAATTGGTATTAGAGCCAAGTTCCTTCAGGAGCATTCTAACCACTGGAAGGTAGATTCATAATGAATTATGTCTAAGCAAGAGATTCAAGAGGCTTACTCTAGAATAATACCAATCTTTGATGGATAAACTATGCCTTTTGGAAAGTTAGGATGGAAGCCTCTCTTAATTCCCTAGGAGTAGATGTTTGGAGCTATGCACTAATAGATTATGATGTTTTTGATGTCCCTCCCACTGATACATATGGTAAAAATTTGTGCAAAAATAATACTAAAGGTAAGAATTCCATTCTCTTTGGCCTTAGTCAATATGAACTCATAAAGTTTATGCACTGTAAGTCTGCCAAGGAAGTGTGGGTGAAGCTCAATCATAATCGTGAAGGAGATGAAAAAGTCAAGCAAGCCAAACTTCAAACTTTCAAAAGGAGGTTTAAAAGTTAAAAAATGAGTGAATAAGAAATCATAGCAGAATAATTCCTTAGAGTTGATGAAATAACCAATATGATTAGAGGGCTTGGTGAAGAAGTCAAGGAAGATATGATTGTTAAAAAATTCTTAAGATCCCTACCCATGAGATTTAATTCAAAAGTCTCATCTATTGAAGGAATGGCTAATCTAAAGGATCTCGAGATGGACCAGTTGTTTGGTAATATCACAGATAATGAGATGAGAGTAGGAAGAGAGAAGTATGAATCCAAGGAGGCAACATTCAATGTTTCCAAGAAGGCCAAGGAGCAAAAAAATCATCAAGATTGCTCGAGTTGTGAATCTGATCAAGAGTTAGCTCAATTTTCCAGGAAACAAAGGCGTGGCTCAGGAAAGTATAAATGGAAGCTTCACTTTAAACTCTTTTACTATGGAAGAGTTGGACATTTTTCATCCAAATTACTTTACAAGGAAAGGATAAAAAAAAGATGATAAAAAATTAGAAAAAAATCTCAAAGACAACGGATGAAGATATTCTTCAAGAAAAATGGGTTCTATTCCAAAGAGGAAAACTCAGCACCAAAATCAGATAGCGAGGACTCTTTAGAAAACAATTCAAATGAGTATTTCTCATGGCATTTGATGCATACTCCATGAAACAAAATATTAATGACTCTCAAGAGGAATAATAAGAAGTAGGAGTAGTGGACTTTGAAGGGGAACTCATCAGTGCTCTTGATGAGTTAAAGAAGGTCAAGAAAAATAGTAGGCAACTAAAATTTCAATTGCAACGTGTTGAAGCAGGTATGTACAACACAGACAATGAAGAGTTTGGAGTTAGTTTATCATAAAGAAAAATTTTAAGAAACCATTAAAAGTAAATATAGTTTAACCCTTCTACCAAAAGAAAAATAGGGAACATGTGAGAGAATAGAAGAAGAGAACAATCATTTAAAACAAGAGTCGTACAAGGTGAAGACCGAAACAATCACAAAAACATGCAGAGATGAAATTTTGTACTTGAAAGTCAAATTAGAAGAAGCTAAGCGAAAGGAAGAAGTTCTTCGTTATTTGATCCATGAATGGGAAGAAAATTGGCAGTCTTGAGACAGCGGTCGTCTCCCTGAGAACAAATCTTGAGAGAGTGGAGGCCGAGAAAGGTTTAAATGAAAAATTTGCAAAAGACACAAGAAATCTAGATCAAGTTCTAAATAGTCAAAGGTCTTCAGGAAACAAAAAAGGTTTCGAATACTCAAGGACACAGGAATCCTCTATGGGAAAGATAAACTTCAGGTCCGCATGATTTGAGGAACTATAGAGCTATGAAAATAAGCTTCAAGAAAGAATCAATGAAGATAAAAGGGCAGCAAGACAAGGAGAACAACATTGGAATAATAAATCCATCCACCCCAAGGAGCCACATCAATGGAGAATGAATCAATCAACTAGACAATAGAGGTACATACCTGCACAAACTCATAAACCTTCCAAAAGGAAGTACACTTATTTATTTTATGGTTATTGTTATAAGTTTCACATTTTTGGACATAAGGTCGTTGACTGTAGAAGGATCGAAGTTGAAAGAGACAAAAATCCTAGATATAATAAGAATCAAATTTTTATATCTCAAAGCTCTCCTCTCAAAGATCGAAATGCCTTATCTCCCCTGTTAAGTGATGTTGAGTGTTTCAAATGTAATTTGGGCACAAGGTAAGTGAGTGCAGAAGTAGGTTTTAGTACCTATCTAAGTCCTAGAATATTTGACAACCAACTTCGTAAAAGGATAAGGAGAATTGGAAACGAAAACCTAAAAAGAGCATGCAATGTGGACTTGCTCTATCGCACATATTCAAGAGAATTGATGGTATGTGGATAGTGGTTGTTCCAAGCATATGAATAGGGATAAGAAAAAAATTATGTCGCTAAAATAAAATTAAAAAAAAACAGAGGGAACAATGTCACATTTGGTAACAATGCCCCAACAAAAATTAAGGGTAAAGGCATAGTCAGTCTAGATCAAAAGACGAAAGCTCAAAGTTTGTTGTACATGGAAGGTATATTACACAACTTTCTTAGTGTAAGCCAGATGTGTGATAATGGCTATGATGTGATCTTTTGATCCAAGGACTATGAAATCCAAAATGAGAAAGACGGAAAGCTGGTGGGAAAGGAAACCAGAATTCACAACAATGTATATTTGTTTGATGACTCCAAATTAAACTGTTATTTAAGAAAAAAGAATGAAGCACGGTTGTGGCATAAGAGACTTGGTCATATGAACTTTGACAATTTGATAAGATTCAGTAATCTGGGAGTGATGAGAGGTTTGCTAAGATTGTCAAGGCCTGATAATTCAATTTGCAAGTCATGTCAATTTGGTAAGCAGGCTAGAACTCATTTAAAGTCAAAAGTGTTATCTCCATCTAGAACACTGGAGTTCATTCACACAGATATTTGCAGCCCAACTAGAGAAAAAATTCCAAGAGGAGAAATGTGTTTTATGCTGCTCATTGATGATTTTACTGGGGCCACTTGGATCATTCTCTTAAAAGAAAAATCAAAATATTTAAAGAATTTAAAAAAAAAATCTCAAGTGGAAAATGAGAAAGATTTAAAGTTCAAATGCTTAAGATTTGACAGAGAAGGAGAATACACTTCAAGAGAGTTTGAATAATTATGAGAAGAGCATGGCATTAGAAGGAAATATTTTGTGGCTATAACTCCACAACAAAATGGAGTACTTGAAAGAAATAATAGAACAATCTAGGAAATGGCTAGAGCTATGATGGATGAAGCAGATGTGTCCCACATCTTCTAGGGAGAAGTGACACAAGCAACATTGTACTTATCAAACAAAACACAACTCAGGCTTAATAGTGATAAAACTCCCTATGAGTTGTGGAAGGGAAGACTTGCATCAATTAAACACTTCAAGGTGTTTGGGAGTGAATGCTTTATCAAAAGGAATGATAAATATCCTAGAAATTTTAATTCATGCGATGATGAGAGTATATTACTTAAGTACTTTGCTCGAAGTAAAGGTTACAAGTGTTACAAAAAACAAACAAAGAGGGTTGAGGATTGCATTGATGTGGTAGTAGATGAAATAACTTCACAACCTGAGTCCTCCAAAGGAAACATGAACTCAGATGGAGAAGAAAGTTCATACATTAGGCCCTCAGATCAAGATGAAACATATCCATATAATGAAGACATGGAAATGAGAGAACTCCAAGGCCCAAAACACCCTCCAAGTGTGTACAAAAACAACATCCTGAGAGTCAAATTCTTGGAGATCAGAGATTTGGTGTTCAGACTAAAAGGAAACTTGTTAATGGTTAAAGTTGTGCAAATATTTCTCTGTTGTCTCATATTGAGCCTAAAAATCTCAGCTAGGCAAGTGAGGACAAGTTTTGGGTGAGAGCTATGAATGAAGAACTTGATCAAATTGAGAAAAATGACACTTGGGAGCATGTTCCAAGATGCAAAGAGAAAAATGTCATTGGAACAAAATGGGATTTTAAAAACAAGCTAAATGAGTAGGGTCAAGTAATTAGGAACAAGGCTTGTTTGGTTTGTAAAGGGTATGCCCAAATAGAGGGGGTAGATTTCGAGGAAACCTTTGCACCAGTAATGAGACTGGTAGCTATGATAATGTTTCTTGCCTTTACTATTCATAAAAATATCAAGGTATATAAAATGGATGTGAAGTATACCTTTCTCAATGGAGATTTGGAAGAAGAGGTTTATATTGGGAAACCAGAAGAATTCACTCACTAAAGATAAAGAGTTTTTGTGCAAACTGAAAAAAGGCCTTATATGGACTCAAACATGCTCCAAGATCTTGGTATGCAAGACTGGATGGATACCTTCAACAACAAGGCTTTAAGAAAGGTACTGTAGACAATACTTTATACATAAAGTCTGAAGGTGATCACCTACTAATTGTAGTAGTATATGTGGACAACATAATCTTTGGCAGCAACATGGAACAATTGGGACATCAATTTGCAAAATGCATGCAGACAAAGTTTGAGATGTCTATGATCAGATAGTTGTCATTCTTCTTGTGATTGAAAATTTCTCAATCTCAAAATGGAGTGTTTATCTCCGAATTCAAGTATCTAAGACAAAATATGAAGAAGTTTGTGCTAGAATATTGAAAACCAAGTAACACACTTATAGTTACAGGCTGCAAATTGTGCAAAGAAGATGACACACCGTTGGTAAATCAGACTAAATATATATCCTGGATAGGATTTTTTTTGTATCTCAGAGCTTCACGACTAACCATCATGCAAGTGGTGAGTCTTGTGGCCAGATTTCAAGCTTTCCCTCATGAAATTCATGTCATTGCTGTCAAAAGGATCTTCAAATATATTCAACGAACAATGGATTATGGACTGTGGTATAATAAAAGCATAGAGTTTAAGTTGAAGGGCTACACTTATGCTAATTCGGTAGGAAGTATTGATGACAAGAAGAGAAACTCAGGTGCATCATTCTTTTTGGGAAATTTCTTAGTGTCATGGGTTAGCAAGAAACAAGCCTCCATTTCTTTATCAATTGTCGAAGCAGAGTATATTGCAACTACCACTTGTTGTTCGCAAATTATATGGATGAAGAAGACCTTGTAGGATATTAAGGTAGAGTTGACTGATCTTATTCCTAACATGTGTGATAATACAAGTGCCATTAGTATCTCTAAGAATCCTTTCATGCATTCCAATACCAAGCACATCCCTATCAAGTTCCATTTTTTAAGGGAACAGGTTGTAGCCAACATTGTTAGACTTGAATAGGTGGCCGCTAAATACCAACTTGAAAATATCTTTACTAAACCACTGGAAAGAGAACCTTATGAATATTTCAGACAACAGATAGGAGTTGTGACTCCTCCTCCCAAATGACTCAATTTTGGTGTGTATTGGAAGCTACTCAACATGTGGGATCAATGGAAGAGTAGGATGCAATGGTTTAAGGGGAGTATTCAAGGGTATCCTTTTCCATTGATGCCAAAGGGAGAGAAGATTATTGGATCAAATGAAAAGAACAATAGTAAAGAATACCATGCCTGGTTTCAAGGGGATCTTATGTTGTTTCCATCAATGCCAAAGGGGGATATTGTTGGCCAATTGACATTGTCAGATTATGGCATTTGGTATGTTTACATTGATGTCAACCAACCTAGCATTGAGGAAAATAGATTTGCAACCATGTTTCAGGTAACATAAGGGCTCAAATCCTACATCAGACTTGCTCCACTGGAAATTTATCTGAAAGATATTTCCAACGGTATGTGGAAGTCTAGAAATGGCCACCGGGATCAAATATTATTGATAATTGAAGTAAAGGAGCTTGGATTCCATTCTAGCAAGTCAAATATCGAAAGACAAATTTTGAAAGGATGAGTATTGGAAGAAGGGATACATCGTGACCTTGACAATTTATTTAAAAGAAACCTGAAAGGAGTAGATGGATATCAGAGCTTATTTTTAGAGGTTTGGAACCTCAACAACCTAGAGTTTTCAAAACCTAAAATATCAGATCATGTCATACTGGAACCTTAGGAGCCTAGAGATTTCAGAACCCAACACATTGAAGCAGGTCATATCGAAACCTCGTCGCAGAAGGCATTTCAAAATATCAGAAGTTGGAGGCCATTAGAACATCAAAGGTCGGGATTTTGTAACTTCTTATTACATCCTTTTGAAAAAAATTTGATCCGATGAAAGGGGCTCCGATGATACTGGCACATGGTCATGGGAGACCCAAAGGACTAAGGGTGCAGAGTAGCCTTAGCACCTAGTGATATTCCAGCAGTCATGACACCTGGTTGTATGAAGGAAATGCGATAAATGGCTAAGTAGATGGAGATAAACACAATCAAGACTTTGCAATTTCATAAGGTCTGTTCAATAAAAGTTACAAATCTATGTAAAATCTCTAACATTACTATACAAAGGTATATGATGGCATTGGTCACAACTACTGGTCCCATGGTGGAAGAAAAAGTGGAGCTAAGCATGTAGGGGATAAAGGCATCAAATTGTTGTGATTTCGTAACGTTCTTTATATATAAGTTACAATGTGTTATAGCTCCGATACTACACTACATAAAGTTAAAGGATGAATGGTTCGATAACTAGAGAAAATGCAAGCCATAGGAGTTGGTTGATGGAGCTAATGGTATCGGTAGAGATCACTAGGTCAAGGAAACAAGGAAAACGATTCACAGAGTAGAACTACTAGGCTTGTTTCGATGTTGGAAGAAAGCCATCTCTGATGTCCTGTGCATGCATTATAAACTTAACGAACAAAGAAGTTGTGTTGTGGTACAATCAAGCTTTGCGAGCCATTAAAAGGCATGGGAAATATCTTTGAAGTTTGCAAGTGTACTGAGATTAAATTCTCAGCATGGAAAATCGCACAGAGTGTTGGTGAAGTGCCCAGGAGCCCATTCTCTTACTTAATGTAGTGGCAGAATTCCAACATCAGATGCAACAAAAACATGGAGGAGCCATATAGAGGTACACTCGGGTAGTGTGGAAACAAGACAAAGACAACATTGAGCAGAGGAAAAAAATGAGTGATTTCCATTGAGTAATTTTGGGGAAAATAAAAATGTTGGATGTACTAAAGAGAGTAGAGCTGAGTGTATGAGAGTTGTGAAACTGGACCAAGTTGTTGGACTGTAGTAGAGTGTCGCAGAGAGACTGTGGAATAGAAGGCTAATATTAGAGTATATATACTAGTGAGAAGAGGATAGGGTGCTGCTATGTGAGGCTGAGAGAGCTTGTGGAAAAGTAGATGACCAAGAGCAAAAACATGTTTTTGTAGTGAACCAGATTGGTATTTCTCTGTATATGTATTTACCTCTATTTTTAGTTTGAAAATTGTATGAAAGGTGGAACAGTGGCTAGAGCAGGCGATGGCTTGCATTCATGAGGGATTGGTGCCCCTTCGAAAGTAGGTGCTTGCTATCCTAAGGGGGTCGGTGCCCCCTGTAAATGGGTGCTCACAAACCAACTGATATAATTAAGTAGGTGCTTAATTTACATCATAACAACAAACAAATTAATGAATTTTTTCCTTTGGGTTTTGACGTAAGAATATCGGTGTCAATATGTGTATGTTGCTCATGTGATGGATTGTATGTACATATGAATGTTTCATCTTGCTGCTCATTTGTATTATGTATGAATTCTCTCATAAGTAACACACAATAGAGGAAATAACTAATGGCATATTCATAAAAAGTTTTAAGAACGTCAATATTACTGATTCACCCTGTTGGAGATTGGATAAACCAATGCTCCTCATGTGTTTTGCGACATGGACTAATCGCCTCTCGTGGATCCTGTTGTAGAATTCATTGTCATTTGAGGTTATTTGATAATATTTAAAAAGAAAAATAAAAATAAAAAATGAAAAACACGAAGTCAAATATTATGTATGTAATTATTTAAAAAAAAAATCAAAAGACAATGGGCCCGACCCATTGTCTAAAATTCATGCAGGTTGAAGAGGTGAAATCAAGTGATAGCTTGATAAGTACATTGAGGTGTGATGCGGGGAAGCAATGAGCATTTATATTAATTAAAGCTCAACCCCCATAGTTGATCATGATGTTAGCATGGTTGACCGCAATGTGTGGCCTGAAATTACTGTGGGGGTTCAACCTCGTTGAAGCTCACGTACATTCTTTACCCCCACAATGGGCTCTCAAAGCTTTCTGCCCCACGTCGCTCATTCCAAATATTCCACCACTTCCATCTGTTAATTGCCCATGTCACTCACCATACCCCGCCACTTCATCCACTACTTCATTAATGCACAACATTTATTTCACAACATTCATTACAATTTTTCCCTCTGTTCAATTATTGTATATAAATAAAGTAAAAGAGAATGTCGTATTGATCATTTTCTTGTAAACTGGAGTGGCTTTCTTTCTAATTTGAATTTCCAAGTTAGCAATTGTCTTCAGCAACTATATTCTGAGTCAGCAACTGTCACCCACCCGACGCCATGACTAAGCAAGTAAGTTCTTCCTCAATCATTCATAACCCATGAATGGATGTCGAGCACGATATTTATGATACACTCTGTACCATTAAACACCTTCCATTATATCAAGATGTCATGCTAAACCACAAGAAATATCCTGTAGCCATGGCAATGTTTAGGTCAGGTGTCCTAGCCGCTTTTGTTCCTAGAAATCATTTATTTCCTGAATTTGTCCAATGGTTAGCTTCAACAATGTACCCTAAGAAATGTTTTGTAATGAACAAGTTAGGGGAAAATGTTTTCCAGGTAACTTCACAGCTAATACACCAAGCCTTGAATTATCCTGTATCAGGAAGTTACACTGCTTTTATTGAAGAATCCCTAATTTCTTATTATGAAAGCATGTCTCCTCAGGAGCTTTCCCATGTCACTTCTTTTTTAGCTTCTAAATCTGGTCAATTCTCCCTTGACGGAAATATTTTCTCTTCAAATGTTTGCAATTGATATAATACCTGCATTGCAAATAATTGCTAAAATTCTAGGAAACGAAGACTCCAAGCAAGTAGTGAAAGTTGTGTTGGGATTCTTCTCCTTAATGATGAGGCCTGAGACAGTGCTAGACATCCCAGCTTTCTGGGTAGAAGTTATCAATACTCAATTGATGACTTTACCTCTCACTAGTTCTTTCAAATTCCCTTCGGTCATCACTTATTTATTTTTGTATCAGAATGCTGATCATTTCTCTGGTTTAGGGTTGAATGTGGTTCATATCAATAAAAAGAAGCAGCCAGTAGTGTTCTGGACAAAACTAATAAGAGGTGATCCAGAAGATGGTGGTTTATTTGAGTTTGTTTCTTTATTTCTTCCACTGGCTTATAAGATTCTGAATGGAAACCTACCCCCAACTTTCTTTCCTAAAGCTCAAGAGTATCTTCAGTTGAGTAAGGATGTGAGATGTGGAGATTGGTTTATTTTTGAAGAACATGTAGGGATTAGGCTTTATGGGACCTTTGTCAAGCCATACAGGTTACCTAAGTTTGTGCCAATGAGGCTTTTTTCTCTTGAATTCATAAGGCAGATCTTAGACATTGATCATGTTCATTTTGTTCCTATGAAGAAAGGCCTATTTTTCAAGTTGCCTAAAGTAGTGGGATCCTTCATTGTAAATACTAGAAAAGCTACTCTAGAAGTGGAAACATTGTTGAATGATATGGGTTTTCAACAGGAGGTTGAGTGGGCTTATGACCCTCACCAAATTACTGCAAAGAGAAGATTAGAGAATGGCTATTCAGCTTTTCTACATGAAAGTAGACCTGAAACTAAACAATTAGTAAATGGAGGTTTGCAAAACATTCAGGCAACAGAGGTTGAAACCCCTAGCATTACAGAAAAGGGGGTCAAGAGAGCTAGAGAAGAAGTCATTGATCTAGATGAGGAAGAGTCTAAAACAAAAAAGAGGATCAAGCTGCAGGATGCAGTGTCTTTGTCACAACCTGGTTTGGTCATTCAGCTGGGAAAGACAGAAGGTGCTCCTGCTTCCCCATCTTCTAGAGAACCTATTCATGATCAGGTTCCTTTAATACAAAATATATTTTCTCAAATAGCCGAAATAAATTTGAAGATAAAGCTGAATATGGATGCTCAAGCTGAGTCTCAAGTAACCCTTGAGCAAACTAGATTTCTATCCGCCATGGTTTTGGAGAAGAGCCAACTAAAGATTGCTTTCTCTCACCCTACAAAAATAACAATGGGATTTTCAAGCAGTTTTAAGACTATGAATTTGACTGTTGACACTCACAAGTTCCCAATGCATGACAAGGTCAATCTACATATGCAAACTGGACAGTTAATTGTAAATGATCTATATAAGACAAATGCAGCAACAGTCAAGGAAGAAAAAATGCTTAATAAGGTAATTCAATAGTTGAAATTGGAAATGGCCAACTCTAGAGCTTTGAATGCTCAGGTTGAAGAGTTACAGAAGATTATCATTAAAGTAGGGGTCAATCCCGATGACCAACCTACTGTTAAAAAGTTATTGCAATCTACTAAGTCAGAGATCGAGATCTTGAAAAAGAAATTGAAGCTACCTACAGGTGATCATCCCATAGCGGTAGGGATAGCTGAAGTGAAAAATGAAAAAGAAAGGTTTTGCAGGATGTGTTACAGAAAACTGAGGAAGTTTCTTTACTTAAAGATACTCTTGACAAGTTGCAAAAACAACTGGACACTCATGTTTGTACGGTAGTAATGCCATCCAACACAGATGATCCAACAACACATGTTTTACAACTAGGAAAAGAACTTAAAATGGCTGAGCTTGATGTTAAGAAAGCCCAAAGAGAGTTGGAAACAACTTGGAAGATATCGAGTTTAAGTGAAGAGGAATCAAGAAGGGAAAAAGATAATGCAAACAAGTAAAGAGAGGATCTATTGAGGGCTGAAGATGAAATCAAAAGATTAAAAGAGAAAAAGGTAATGTGTCCTTAATTCAAGCCAGAGAAATCTTATGGGATGAGCTTATTGAAGTTATCAAAGGCATCTGGGGATTTCTGGTGATCATTTCAGAAGAAAAAGCACTCATTCAAGATATGGAATAGGTAGTTACTAAAAATAAGAAGAAGGATCTAGATAGATCCAAGTTTGCAAAGAAAATGATAGATTTCATTAATTCTAAGTCTACTGCAGAATTGAAGGAACATGAAATTCTTGACAGAATAACATGTGCTATTGATTTTAATAAAATGATTGTCAAAAATATCTTCAGGATTACTGCTGAGAAGAAGATAAAGGAGGCAGTTTCAAAGTTTAACATCTTGTTTGATAAAAGGGTTAGGGTTGGACTTCCTTCTTGCTGGGATCTACAAGGGAATTTTTTGCCATGGAACACATATGAGACTTTGCTGGTTGAGGCAAAGAACAAAGTTGACAACACTCATGAAAGGACAATAGTGTTAAAGGGAGCTACCATAGTGAATTTCCTGAACAAGGATTTTAAGCTTATTTGGATGGTAAAGACTCTATTTACTGGAAAGCCCACTTACAGCAAGATTACAACTTGCAGGATAGCACTTGACAAGTTAGAAGAAGCACCAAAATCAAATGTGCCATTATGGAGAAAGTGTAAGGAATGGATGATAGAGAAACACAAAGATACATCAACAGAACAACAGGCTCAAGCTATAGATTCAAACAACGAGCCACAATCTCCCATCATTCTTTGATTTCTATTACTTCTTATTATCTTGTTTTCTTGAAATGAATGAGGTGTTTTTACCCTTAAATGTAATATTTTGTAATGATATTTACTTCAAAGAAGTTAGAGGATAGTTAGGTAGTTTGACAGTTTTTGGTGGTTATTAACTATCCTATGATGTATAAAAGAGGCAAGGTTATAGAAAAAAAGGGTTTGAAATTTGGAGAACTTGGAGACTAGGTCACTGTATTCTTGATAAAACTATTGATTAATGAAAGAATCAGAAGTTTTCCACACATTGTTGGGTATGATTTTGTGACTTCTTTGTTATGTATCATTAAATGTTTTTTTTCCTTTAAGTATGGTAATGAAGTTGCATGTCTTTATTTTCTTATGTAACTGAAGTTAAAATCCCTTAAAAGAGTGGTCCTATACTTGAAGTTCCCACCTCTGCAATTCTTCTAAGTTACAGATAGTATTTTCTATGTAAGACAACATATTATCTTTAACTTCTCCAAGTGTCACAGATAGTAGATTCTATGTAAAACAACATATTGTCTATGGCTTCTTCAAGCTTTCTTCATTCATCATTTATATTCAACAATCAAATTTCATTTTGAGATTTTCATGTCACCTAAGTATTGAGGGTTTAAAACCAAGTCTTTCAATTCCTTCATTTAAGAATACAACATACAATTAAGTGACAAACAAGTGACAATAATTATAAATATTAATGTCTTAAGCACAATTTCTACACAGCCGGGAATTTGGTTTCTTAAGGGACAACATATCCTTACCTTCAACAATGTGATCGTTGACTAAGATCTGCGAGTTTTGGTCTAATGACAATCATGATTCCCAAAAAGTGGTATCAGAGCCAATAACTTCACTCTTAGTTTAACAACTGGAATGTAGATCCTTAGAGCACAAATGGAAAATTCAAGGAAGAAGGCTTGCGAACCCCTCAAATGTGTAACCTCCTCAGTGGATAATCAAATTTGGAAACCTCCATTGTAAAATGGAAACTTTGAAATATGGCAGGCATGAATGAAGAATTTATTAATGGCTCAAGATTTTGAAGTTTGGGAATTAGTGGTTACTGGAAGAAAAATAGAAGAAGAAGAGTACAAGGAACATAATACAATAACAATAAAGTCAATCTTGAGAGGGTACCAAATCCTATAAAGTTTAAAGTGGGGAAATGTTTATCAACAAAAGAGCTTTGGGAAGATCTTCAATATCTCCAATCAAAAGGATTGATGGTCGTGACTTCTAATAAAAAAGATGATGCCAAAAAGCACAAAGATGAGCTAGAGAAGACAATTGAAAGAAAATATGAGGGCACAAATTGCATAAAGGAAGATAATGAAGAGATCTCTGAAGTTGATATTGAAATAAATATTAAGACAAATATTGTAGCTGCCCAAGAAGAAATAAGTAGTTTGAAAAGGGAAAATGAGGAACTCAAAAGGCAAGTACAAGATGTTGATCATGGTCTTGACAAGATAAATAAGGAAGTTGTCCTTTTAAGCCAGTAAATACAAGAAAATGATGAGGATCTCAACAAGCTTAAGGAAGAATTGGAGCAAAACAACAAGAAATATCATGAAGAAGTCATATCCATGACAAATCAATTAGCCAAAGAAAAAATAAAGGAAGAAAGTTTTAAAAATTATATTAAACAAAGGCTTGAAGAATTGAGCAAAGATGTATAATAAATTAGCTAGTATAATGAATAAGTCACTTCCCTAAAATATCATCTAGAAGAAACAAGGAAACAAATTCAAGGAGTTGAATACAAGAAGCTAAAGAAAGAATTGGTCCTACTAAAAGGACAAGTTGATGAAGTAGAAAAGGAAAAGAAAATCATGGCATGCCAGTTAAAGGAAAAGGAGGATTAAATATTTAGAATGAAATCAAATGTCATCTCTCTAAAATTCCAAGCATGTGAAGCAACAAGGATGAAGGAAGAAATGGAGAACCAACTAGCAAAGAAAAATGAAGAATGTGAGGAGATGAAAAGGGAGATTATTTCTCTAAGGAAATAAGTTGATCAATTGAACAAGAATCTAAAGATTTCTCAAACCTTGGATGACATCCTCAGTCATCAAATAAATGAAATTATAATGAATAAATGAAGGAGCCCCTTCCATGAAATCCTCCTTGACAAAATGATGATATATGAAGTGATGAAATATGCCCTAACATTGTTGAAGTCCTTGGTCTATGATGAAAAATTTGTCCTAGGTCCATTAAGATGATGAAACCCTTCAAAGATAGCCTTGATGAAAAACCTTAGCACTTTAGTTCATGTCCCATGATATCATTTCTAGCCTTGTTGTAGACAGCTAGCTCTTTATTGAAAAGCCCTAGCTCCCTAGTCTTATTGAAACCCTAATCCTAATACCATATTATCTATAATAATTACATATCAGATAAATAGTGAAGCATATCCCTACGCTAAATATTTCCACATTCAATGTTCCTAACCCCAAAGTATGTCTAAAAATATATTTTTATGACAGAAAAAAAAAAAAAATTGACATTAGACACACTATCTTGAAGCTTTGATTACATAAGCTTGTAGAGGGCTTACAATCCTTTCCAATGAGTAATTTTATGTCCCATAACTCCTTGTAATTAAGGAGATATTAATTTTTTATGTCAAAAAATATATATTTACCAGCCTATGAAAGCTAACTTATGTAGGCTCAACACACCTTTCCAACTGACGTGTCCCTTCATAATTTGCCAAATCAGTATAAATATAGCTCATGGTACTTCAAATTAACTACCAAAAAATTTGGTCAAGAATACAGAGAAGGATTTGAGGTAGTTGCGGTCATAAGGAGGGCTAACAAATTAAACAATAAGGTTTGTTTTGTGGTTGGTTCTTGTGATTTTTAGGTAGAGCTGGTGAAAGTAGACAACAAATAATAGAGGTAGTTCTGGGCATACTTTTGGGTGGTATTCCTCTATGAACAAGGCCAAAGACATACAAACTTGTTACAATATCCTTCTTAGACTAGTGTAAACACATTTCTAAAGAGTTCAAATCTGTAGCTTCTTAGAATTGTGGTCCTCAGGCATATGGCATATAAAGTAGTACTCAAATTCTAAAAGTAATATCTCAAAACACAAAAGAAAGACCTCAGACTTGAGGCTTATGCAATTTTTTCGAACCTGCAATTGAAGTAACTCTATAACTCGGACCTGAGAAATTTCAAATATTTGGAATTGTTTCACAACTTAACACACAAAGTTGTGGAGTTTTAGTAAAATCAGACCTGTGATCAAACCATTTAATCTTGCAGATTGATCAAGAACTTCTTGGAATATTTGGTTGGTAATTTGAAGTAGCCTAAAAACTTGTTTGGGGTAAGACCTTAAAGACCTAGTGTATACTTTGGAACTAGTTTTGATATGCTTTGAGGTATTTTTGGGAAGTCACTTTTGAGTTTTTTTAGAGCAGATTTCTTGAATATGTTCATGTGTATACTTGAAGTATAATTTAAGCATTATATGAAGTATAGTTGGAGTCATTTTATAACCATTGAAGCAACACCCTTAAAGACATTTGTGAACAATCTATTTGGGAATTATTGTAGCTATTGTTGAGGTCCCTTGAAGCAAGGCTTTTATGAGGTGACTATGGAGACCATATTGTAATTGGAGCAACTTATTGAGATATCTGCTAGCATTATTGAAGACCTACTAAAGACTTGTTGACTTGTAGACTTTTTGATTTGAGAAGAACTTTTGGATTACATCTTAGAGCGATATATTGTAAGATATTATTGGGGCAATCAAGTTTTGTTGACTTTAAGAAATTGTTGAAACTTCACAAGTTGATCTAGAGCAAGCAATCTTGAAGATTTGTACTTGTTGGAGATCATTTTAAGAGCATACTTTGAAGAGTATAATTTGGAACTTCTTGGGGAAACTTATTGAAGATACCTTAGATTAGAATTACTGAAGACCTTGTGAAGACATATTGAAGCTAATCTTGGAGACATTCTTGGAGACCATGATGCATTGTTGAAGCCATCATGACGTAACCTTGAAGGTAGTTGCTTGGGTATCATGAAGAGTTGCGAAGACACTTTTTATGGCTGATAAAGTTGTCATTGATGAGCTAAGTGAGAGCTTTGTTGATGGAGAACTTGGTCTTCCTTAAAAGGAGATGGATACCTCTATAGGAATAGGATCCATAGGACTATCAAGTGGATTTGGATCCTTGCCATGCAATATGATTGTCTTGATTCTTGCTAGGCACTTGTCCATTTTTTTAATTAAAGCCAGAGCTCATCCACCATCAACAAAATCTCATTTTTCACATCATTCCTCTCTAGGAGGACTTTACCTAGAATAAATTAAGTTGCCAATAGAGGTATATCGTGTGAAGGATTTTGTTTTGTTAACCTATCATGTGACCAGTGTCTGGCACACAATCAATAATAATGGCGACTACATAAGAATTTGAATAGCAATCACGAACCACGATGTAAATTTCCTCTTCTTCTTCTTTGATCTCTTATTGAATTTCTAATGATGTCTACATGTAGTAGAGTCGAGTAGATTATTAGGCTCTGGTTCTTGCTCTTGCTTCCCTAGGAAAGCCCCTACCACCTACACCCTTGCGCAAACTAGGATGTTTCCTTAGCATAATGTTGGATATTGAAATGAATTGTACCTGAGACTATGGCTAGTGCCATCCACTGTAGCGAATGAACTCCTCAAAATAAAAATACATCAAACTCAAATATTCATGCTAGCCAAATAAAATATGCCCCAAGAAGATATATATACAGGGTTAAAACATACACTTCCATAATATAGGATACTAGAATTATATTGGTTCCTTGCCAAAATTGAATGTAGGATTACATGGTAAATTTTTAAACACATGGCTTGACACGAGGGCTATTATCAGATATGCCATCGTAAATAAACTATTTCTCTTGGATAATTTAGCTAACTTAAAATATAATTCATTGGAAATGACATCAATCGAGTCAAAAATACAATTATTTTTGTATGAGTGATAAAGCACACATAAAATGCATTTTGGAACATTTGTTGTAGTTTCCTGGCCCATCACACAGACAAAGAGCCAACATAACTCCCTAAATGTTGTATAACAAAGAAATATCTAGAAAATAAAGATCAAAAGGAATCTTAGAAGTTGGGGAAATGAATTCTCAAATAATGTCAATTTCTCTTGCTTCTGACTTCAAGAATATATTCGTATTAGACAATTTTAAACACCTATTTGGTTTTGGTAACTTTAGTAACCATTTGAGTGGCTTGGGATTCAAAGGAAACTTTATCGCTCCTAGCATAATTGTTCTTTTTCTTGAATCAAAATTGTTTACGCACAGATAAAAAAAATCTCTAAAATCAAATACTTTTGGAATGCACCGAACATTCACTAATCTGCTACTCCAGATATTATTTCTTTATTTCTCTTCCATCGACATATTCACATACCGTTCATACTCGTCAACTAGTCAAAACTCCCATCGATATGAGAAAGTGAGTTAATTTTATCACTGCAAATAGCCTCTTTCCTTTCTTTGCTACCCATTTTCACTTTGGATTAAAAATACCCCATCAATGAATAATGTTTTAAAATTTCGTTTAAAATTACAATTCTCCATTCTCTTCACAATAACAAGTTGTTACTATTACTCGTGTGAAAAATGTTACACATGACACTCTAAAGAAATAACAATAAATATATCAAACCCAAAATTTACAGAAAATAATGGAAATAAATTCCAAAAGCATCATGTCCATTTACTCCACACTTTGCTCCTGCTTCAAGATCATTGATATATGTGTCATAAAAATCATAAATTTACGATATAAAATAAAAATGAATTACTCGTGATCATGAAAATTAGATAAGAAGTTGTTAATAATCGTTGTAAAGAGTAAACTGTGCAAGAACATTCACAAATAAATATTATGGGGAGATGTATTCAACTACCTTCTACGACGAATCGAATTGACAGTTGGTCCCCACCACTACATAAAACCAATCCAAATTTTATTTACGAATGACTTGAAATATGATTTTGAACACTATGGTGCAAAGATAAGTGTCAAAACACATTCAAGCCAGTAGGACAAAGGTGTGTATATTCCCCCTCTCATTTATTCTATGTACCTACCTCTTTCTCAATACTAAGCCCAAATATTTGAACATAGACAAGTATTGGATCCGATCGTAATACGAAATACCAGACAAAAAAATATCATGATACACTAAATTATTATTATACCAATTCCAACAACCACAAATTAATAGTTTATACCAATACCTTTATGTTCACAGCTCTCCTACGAATTAATAGTTCATGCTAGTAGATTTATGTTCTTGATGCCTTCAAATCAATTGGTTTTGGTAACAGAAATGCTAAAATCATACACAAGAAATCTCGAATATTTCAATGCAACAAGAAATAAAGATTACAATGCATTTAACATAAAAATCCAATGACTTCAAGCGAGTTGAAAAAGTCAAAGAACATAAACTCTCTTTCAGTATAATTTATACCTTTGCTCACATTACATCAATTAATTAGCCATCATTTACAATGTATCCAAAAGATCAAATATTTGAACAAAATATGAAATAATAGGAAATACTAGACAAAAAATCTATTTCCATACACTAAAGAATTCTTCAACTAACATGACCAATGATGAATTAATAATTTATGCTAGAATTAGCATCGCATAAAATCACGTCTCGTTTTCTTATCGAGATTGAGCAAATTAGAAACATCACTTAGACACTATTGAAAGCTCGGGAAGTGATTTTTATGCAACATCAACTTTAGAAATAACAATTTATGTAAAGTAACAAAAGCTCCAACAATACTCCCAACTTTTAAATGCATTCTACAAAGAGAAAACGTTTACACTTTGTTATTTCAAATACGTAGTCGATCAATTAAAGTACTATTTTGCATCTAAAACATGTTACAAAATGTTTGTATGCACATAAATCTGGCATCTAGATATTTGATCACCCGAATTTATGTCCTCTTATTAATAGGAAACAATGTTCTAGATAAATATTAGCTTCATACACACAATGAAATATTCTTCTTCAAATTAAAATAGAGATAAGCTTCCTCCACACAATGTAACCTTTCATTGTAAGCTATGCACAAGGACAACTCCACAAAATGAAACAACATCCTACAATTATGGTTATACATAATCCAACATGATCTCTTTAAATTCTTATTTGCTTCCTCTACACAATGGAAGATTTTATTATAGTCCCTGCACAATGAACTCCTTCAAACTAAAATAGAGATAAGCTTCATCCATATAATGAAATATTTTATTGTAAGTTCTGCACAAGGAAAATCTCTTATGAGTATCATGTTTACATATTTGTTAAAAAACCTAATGTTTCTGGTCTTCAAATATTAATATGTAATGACATTCTCCTGCTATGAAATCCAAGAATATTGAATGCATATGAACATATGAATCATTGCACTGGAATTTTTGTGTTCCTTGTTCCACACACTCATTCTCCCGCAATCATTATTATCACTAGTGTCAAAATTGTTACACACGAGACACTTAATAATTATCATTGAACATACCAAAGCTATTGTTTACGCAAAGTAATGGAAATAAATCTCGAAATTCCAAAACCGTCATGTCCATTTACTCCACACTTTATTATTGCTTTAATATCATTGATATACATGTAATAAGAAACATAAATTTACCATATAAAATAAATACAAACTACTTGTGATCATGATAATCAGCTAAGAGACTGTCAATAATAACTGTGAATAGAAAATTGTCCAAGGTAAATCTGTTTAAAAGATGAAAGTATTGTTAGAGTTTCTGTATTTCTGCATTACTTCCACTAACCATGAATTAGTATTTTATTCCAATAGACTTATGTTAAACACATTCATCTCCAACATGTACTAGTTATCGATAACAAGGAACATCACACTACATTGCTCTAAGATTGTCTCTTGATGACCTTATGCTCAAAATTTCATACTTTTCCATACAATAATTAGAGATGCCACTTAGACACTATTGAATCCAAGAATGTGATTTTATGAGACCTCGTCTTCATAGATAACAATTTATGTAAGGTAACAGATGCTGTAACAATACTCCTAGCTTATAAACACAATCTGCAAAGAGAAAATGTTACACTCTCCACTATTTGAAATATGTAGTCGATTAGTAAAATATCCAATCAATATGAGAAAATCAGTTATTCATGTCATTACAAATAGGTTTTTTCCTTTCTCTACTGACGATTTAAATTTCTTATTAATTTGTTTCCCTATAATTCTCCACATGTTATTATCTTACACTTGACACATGTCACAAAATATTTGTATCAAAGATAAATCTGGCATCCATATTTTTTTATCATCCCAATGTTATGTCCTCAGATTTTTTAATTGCCGTAATGTCTATCCCTATTTCTCTACCTAATGATGCTAGAACTTACAAAATTGCATTACTAGTGGTTCAATAATAGTAATGTTCCTCACAAACATTAAAAACACACTTAATTGAAAATTCAATAATTAGTATTTAATTAAAAAATGTAGAAGCCAGAATGGGTGTGCGGAAGAAATTTTTCGAAGTGAAATTTATGCACAAGGCCACAACATCGGGGATGAAAGTCTTTGTTACACTACAAAAGTTTATGTTCCTTGCTCCGCACACATGTTCTCCCACACAAACATTAATTGTTCACACACATTAAAACTATGTTTAATATAATATTTCATTATAATAATAAGTATATAATACACAAATGTGAAATCACAAATTCACATAGTATTCATAAATATTTTGCAAAGAGAAAATGTTACACATTTCGCTATTCGAAATACGTAATTGATAGGCCAAAGTTCCTATACATATGAGAAAATGAGTTATTTGTATCACTACAAATACTTTGTTTCCTCATTATGCTAGCCATTCAAAATAGTTTTTGACTCATTTCCCTAGAAATCACCACCTACTACTATTTTTCATATGAAACATGTTACAAAACATTTGTATTGGAGAAAAGCTACCATCCAAACTTTTTATCATCTTGATGATTGTCCTCTTATTAATAGAAAACAAATATGCACATCCTCATTCAATGCACCGACACACAGACTAAATGAGAGAAACACACAATGTATCAATGTTTCCTATCCTTGTTCTACACATCCATTCTCCCGCACAACACTACTTGTTCACACACACTAGAAAAACACTGAATCTAATATTGTATAATAATAATAAGCATTTTACCCACAAAGATTTGTTATTTAATTTATAAATCACTCTTTCTAGTTGTGTATTAATTTCACGTCTACGAAATAAATTTCCCTCTGCATCCCTATTCTCCTGCACATACCCCATCCTCCACACATCCTTCATTCCACATAGATTCATAGCTCTATGCAACTTCTCTTCGACACAAATAAATAAATAAATGCACTAGTAATATGTATCACAACATTAACCAAAGAAATACCCCCTCCTCTATAAAGGAATTGTTAAGAGCACTCTGTCAATGTCATTGTTAGAGCACTCACCGACATAATTGTCACTCACAAAATGAAACATTGAATACCTAAATTCGTTATTTGCATAATGTAATAGTTTATGTTCCTAGTTAACTTAATTTTGCATCTAAGGAATAAAGTCCCCTCTGCACCGTCATTCTCCTGCACACACCCTGTCCTCTACACATCCTTCATTCCACACAAATTCATAACTCTACGCAATTACTCTCCTACACAATTAAATCCATAAATGTTTTAGATGGAAAAGAGTTTAACATTAATTTTGTGTTTGCAGAATAATTTACTCTTTGCACCATAGTTCTTCCACACATACCTTGTCCTCTAACATCCTTCATTATGCACAAATTCACAACTTTATGAGACCCTCGTTCTTCTACACATACTTCGTCCTTCACACATCCTTCATTCTCGACAAATTCACAACTCTATGAAAATGTTCTCCTGCAAAGGTAAACAAATAAATTTTTTAAATGGAAAAGAGCTTCAAATGAAATAATAAAAAATAAACAGACTAGCAATATATGTCTTTCTATCAGTGCCAGAGCACTAATCGAAGAAACACCTCCCTAGGTCACATAAAGGACCTATTTAGAGCATTATGTCAACATCAATGTTAGAGCACTCATCGATAGAATGACTACTAACAAAATTAGCCTTTTTTTTTTTAATTTTACAATGGTTTTTTAGGCATTGAAAAATATCAAAAGTAAATCACCCTACAAAAGGGGAATTATGTCCCATCAAGTCTCACTTAGCCAACGGAAAATTAGAAATAAGCTTTACAAAAATTAGAAAACTATTTTTGAATTAAAAAAAGTAGAAGTACTCAATATTTTCTAAAATTTTTTGTTAAAATTGAAAAAAATTTACAAAATAATACAAGTTCAATGCATATACTTGAAATTCACCCGAATAAATGTCAAAAATAGTATTTTATAAAATCAATAGGTGCAATTTTATTGATATGTTTACAACCAACAATCATTACATAATGAATTAGAGCTCTTTTTACCATTTGAGCCATAACATAATTGTGTATTGAATTGCTAAATAGATATTAACAGTATTGTTGATCATTAATTAATTATTGAATGCTAAGTGTGAACTCATATGCATCGTAATCAATATTTGTCACTCCAAGTTTATGCATCTTCACAAGCATTTCTGTTTCGACACAGTTTTTTTGTATATGGTTGCATTGAACACTTGTCCTTTCTCACATGCACTAGTACTAAATGCTTTCAATAGTTTGTATGTTATCTGTTATCATTAGAATGATTACATAATATAATATATTATAAACACTAATGTTTACTAGTAATCCTTGCTTCTGTACTAATTCTTCGATTAATAGAGCCTTACTAACACATTGTATTTAGTGCATTTGATAATTTAAAAAACCTTATAATCGTTTAAAAAATAGTATGGAAGGTGTGCAAGAAAACTTTGTGGAGGGATAATGCATGCAAAAATATGGAACATTGCCACACAACTATTCAGAATATGAACACAAGGATTATTTAATATTAAAATATTACCAATATTAGATGATAATATTGATGCTGGAGAACTGTGTGGACAAAGAATGCATATGGAAGTGCAGAACATCATTGCACACTTGTATTTGTTATTAACAAATTTAATTTGATGTTGGAAAATTCATTATGCAAAGAGTTTTGTGTGGAGGGATTTCATTGTGTGGAGAACTTTCATTGTGCAAAGTTTATTTCGCACAACCTTTAGTCAATTAATTAGCAATATTCAAAACGCAAAGACATGCATTATTTAGTATTAAAATATTACCAATAATATATAATAATAATGATGCGAAAGAATTGTGCCGAGAGAGAATGCATGCAAAAGTGCAAAACATCACAAAGATACATATTATTTAGTATTAAAATATTACCAATATTATACAATAATAATGATGCAGGACAACTGTCGGACAGATAATGCATGCAAAAGTGCGAAACATCGCCACACACTTGTATTTGTTATTAACAAATTTCATCTAACATTGGACAATTCATTATGCAAAGAGCTAGATTTGTGCCAAGAGATTTCACTGCGTAGAGATATTTGTGCATAGATATTTCATTATCCAGAGAGTTTTTTGTAAAGCAATTTCTTTGTGCAAAGAGATTTTATTATGTAGAGTTTTCTTCGCACAACCTTTAATCAATTAATAATGATATTCAAATACTAATATATGGATTATTTATATCAAAATATTACCAATTTATATAATAATAATGATGTGAAGAAAATGTGTAGAAAAAGAATTCATGCGGAAGTGTGGAACATCTCCCCACACTTGTATTTGTTATTAAGAAATTTCATTTAATGTTGGAAAATTCATTGTCGCGACAATCTTTTATTGTGTGAGCTTTGTGTGGAGAGATTTGTGTTGAGAGCTTTCACTGTGTGGAGTTTTCTTTGCACTCCACACAACCTTTGATCAATTAATTAGTGGTATTTAAAATACAGAGATATGGATTATTTAATATTAGCATATTACCAATATTATATAATAATAATTATGTGGGACAACTGTGCGGATAGAGAATGTATGCGAAAATGTGAAACATCACCGCACACTTGTATTTTTATTAACAAATTTCATCTAATGTTGCACAATTCATTGTGTAGAGAATTTTTTGTGGAAACCTTTCATTCTGCAGAGAGCTTTATGCGAAGAGATTTCATTATGTGGGGAATTTTGGTCAAACATATTTCATTTTACGGAGATATTTCATTGTCCAACAGCTTTTAATCAATTAATTAGCAGTAGAGGAATGGACTATGCTGCACTTTTGTATTAGAAAATGAATGCATTGTGAGTTGTGCGTTGGAAAAGAATTTATGAAAAGCTTTTATATTAATACAGTCCAACATAACAACTTTAGGACCTTGCCCCACCCTAGGATAAATAAAAGTACGAATACATATTGTATGGTTTAGTGTCCATGTCCATTAGACCTTCTCCATCTCTAAAATTAATTATATTAAATACTAAAAACTGGTTGATATGAAAAATAACATATAGAACAGTAAGCAAGACCAAGAATAAACTAAAAATCAAAACATGAAAATCGTAGTTTGTATGTCCATTGAGTATTTGATTATATAATCTATAAAATATTTGTAGGAAATACTCTTAATGATATTTTGAATACACACACATACAAAATCAAAACATGAAAATCGCAATTTGTATGTCCAATATGTATTTGATTATATATTCTATATAATATTTACTGGAAATATTTTTAATGATAATTTGAAAATGTGTGTTTACACACACACACAAAATCAAAACATGAAAATCATAGTTTGTATGCCCAATATGTATTTGATTATATATTCTATACAATATTTACAGGAAATATTTTTAATGATAATTTGAAAATGTGTGTTTATATATATATAAAACAAATTGATTCATATACATTGTAGACAACAACCAAGAACATGAATATGAAAATTTATTGAAATTGAAATCAATATCAATCCAAGACTCTTTTTTTTTCTTGTCATGACCACTTTCAATTTTCAATCTGATCAGAGGGGATGTAATTTGGGAATGTTCTATGAACACTATATCTAGTCAATAACATTAATTATATTAATTT
>APFE031692876.1:131905-148363 GCA_000404065.3 Pinus taeda
TCCAAGAAAAATATATCACATACATTAAACCTTATGTAGTATGATCAAGAATTCAGTTAAAAAAAAATATGTAATAAGATTCTTAATCATGGAGATTCACCCCACTTTATCATGAAGATTCTTAATATGTAAATAGACATTGTTATAATACTTTTGGTCAACATCATGACTTATCCATACCATATGCCCAAAAAACCATAACTCATTTCATATGACATTGTTTATATGGCATCTTTTTACTAACAAATTTAATTAAAGGGGAAAATAGACATAACTACTTTGGAAATAAATCTTAGCCCTTGATTTGTGTATACTATTAAAAATATTCTAGAATATTTTATGGAGGTTAAATTCTTACCATCCAATTAATAATTATTGATAATTAAATTAAAATCATGGAAGCCCTATTCCAAAATAGACATGTCCATCAGCATCAATGTTTTGTGGATATTCTATCAATTTTAAATAACATTAAATACCTACCATCCATGTATTACTTAAATTTAAAGTATAGAAACCCTATCAAGGTAATAATTTATTCAATTTTGTAATTTATGGAATACATATGCATAATTGTTTGATTTTAATTAATTTTATTAAAAAATTAAGATATGATACTTATGAATATTTGGTTGGTAAAATCTAATGTAAATGAAACAAGGAAATGATTAGATTTATATTGAGTATTATAAATATTGTAGAAGTGTGTAATACAAAATAAAAGAAATTCAAAGTTCAACATGGTAACCAAATTGTTTTGCAATACATTTAGTAGGTAAACAAGTTTGTAATACATTTGATATGTTATAAGTATATTACCTTAGTAGCAGGCTACATGGTTTATCTTTCCAAGCACATATTGTTATTAGTTTGCATAACTATTTAAATTATTTATCCATGCTTTAAGAAAACAATTTAAGCTTGATTTAGAGTTTACACACTTAGCTGAAACTCCAATTCCATATTTGATAACATGACTTCATTTTGTCACATGACAAACATTGGCCTTATTAGTCCCTACTAAGGTTGGACTTTCACAATAGATTTTCTCATTGACCACTATTAGTTTAACATTGACTAATGCAACATATAATGTTTAACTTTGAAAGAAAAAGATTCAATATAATTAATAAAAAAATAAAATAAAAAATAAAAAAATAAAAAATAAAAAATAAAAAAACTATTTTTCAAATATTTGATTCAACCATAATTTGAAGGTCTTATTATAGCCTTTGCAATATAATTCCATGTGGATAAAAACGTCAAATATTTTATCCCATGATTTTAAATATTTGTGGAGCGATTTTTTATTCTTAAGTTTTGCAATAAAACCATCCAAAATTAAAATATTTAAAAATAGTTCATACTTAGCTAAATAACATATTTACCATCACTTACTTCCCACCATAATTTAAGCAAGTCTTTGCATAAAAAAGAGAGGAATACAATGTAAATGGAATTATTTCCCACCATTATTTATGTAGGAGTAAAATTATCAATATGTAGACATCTCAATTTATTAGTTCCTTCCAAAGCAAGACTATAACATTCGATTTTCCTATTAACCACAGTTAATTTAGTATTGACTAATGCAAGTTATAATGTTTTATGCAATTTTTTCTAGAGCATAATTTCTACCTTCAATGGCAGGTACTAAGCTACCTTGCAACACTTGCCTATTAGCCATTGTTAATTTAGCATTGACTAAAGCAAGTTATAATGTTTGATGCAATTTTTCTAGAGCATAACTTTTAACTTCAAAACTTTTAACTTCAATGCTAGGCACTAAGTTGCCTTATAACATTTGCCTATTGACCATTGTTAATTTAACATTGACTAATGCAAGTTATAATGTTTTATGCAAATTTTTCTAAAGCACAATTTCTAAACCTGGAACACTTATTTTAAATAAACTTTTATTTTTACATTCAATACTTTTACATTAATCAAAATTTAACTTCTTCCTCTTCTATATTTCCTTCCCTTATTTCAAAGTATGATAGTTTATCATTGATTACAAGTTTTAGCATTGTTATTGTTGCATTAAGAAATTGAAAATTACATTATTAATTATATTAACCTGTTTTTATGACTAGTTACAGGTTTTAAACATTGCTATTGCTTGTATCAAATTTTATATATATATATATATATATATATAATTATAAATTTGTGGGGTGTAAGAATAATTTGACCATAATATCACACCCAAAGATTAAAATAATTCCAAGTTTGTCCTCATACAATCTCATTCTTTTTATGTGAAAAATAAATCAGGCTCTATTATTTAAACAACTTACAATATCCAAGATTCCATATAATTTGATTTCAAAATTTTCAATATATAATTAAACTTATTTTTTTTTAATAAATATATATATTTTTTAATAAATATATATTTTTTTTTCAATAAAAATTTTAAATTTATTATTTATAACACAAACTTTTTTATACTTTTTATTATAAATTAAAAAAACAATTTAAAATTTCATTTAATTTTAATGTAATAATTTTCACCTTGGATGGGGTGATGAATGAAGTGGGGGTGGGGTGCCATAAAACCAACAAGGGATGTGGCACCACACCCTCGACAATTGCAATATAATCATGAGAGATAATAATTGTTAGAAAATTATATATTACATAGCAATAGAACATAATATATATTGCAGAAATATAAACACAGAAAACGCATAAAACAAGAGAGACACAGATATACATGGTTCACCCAATTTGGGCTATGTCCAAGGAGAAACAACTAGTCCTTCCTTTTATATTATCCAACAAAATGAAGAGATACAACCTACAATGAATCCATTGTAATTCCCTCTTCTCTCTCACACAATCTCTTTTCTCTCTCGCTCAAAATACACATCTACATAGTCACAATACAATTCTATCGTATATAGCTAGGGGTTGCCTTCACATATTTTTACCGTTATATTTATGCCTAATGAATGACCTAGAGTGACTATGAAATTACAACATTTTACAAGGCAATTTTACTTCTATTTTTAGCTTCAAGGGTGTTGCCCCCAATCCCCCGCTGGGGGGCCTCCAAATAATTGCGTCGCTCCCCTTGGATCCCCCTGGTGGTGCACATTTATGGGCGGCATGCCGCCACATTACAAACTAGGGTCCAATGCGGCAATGCCTCTAAATAAAGAAGATAATTAGACTCCACGCCCAACAATCTCCCACTTGGAGACTAATTATAGCAACTCCACCACTGCTACATTTTCTGGACGATGACTTCACTTTGGACCTGTCTTTTTCTCATCTTCATCATCTACTTGAAGACTAATTGAAACTGTGAAGAATCTTAGTTTCTTACTAGTTACAAATTTTGTTAACATATCTGTAGGATTTTGGCTAGTGTGTATCTTTTCCAGCTTCAACTATCCATCTTCCAACACTAGGTGTATGAAATGGTACTTGAGTTGTATATGTTTAGTTTTGGAATGAAAATTAGAGTTATTTGCAAGATGTATGGCACTCTGGCTGTCACTATATAACCTGCCCAACTCTTGCTTCTTACCTAATTCATCTAGAAACCTTTGTAACCAAATCATTTATTTGCTAGCCCTTGTAGCAACAACATACTCTGTTTTTGTCGTTGAGAGTGCAACAACACTTTGTAGTTTTGAAACCTAACTGACAGTTGTTCCACCTACAGTAAACACATACCCTATGGTGCTCCTCTTGTTATCTCTATCACCCGCCATATCTACATCAACATATCCCTGTAGAGCAATGTTTGAACCACCAAAGCATAATGATTGATTTGTGGTACCTCTCAAATACCTGAGAATCCACTTCACTGTCATCCAATGTTCTTTTCGTAGATTGTTCATCTAATTCCTTACAACTCCCATTGCATGTGCAATATCAGGCCTTATGCAGGCCAATGTAGACATTAAACTTCCAACTACTGATGCATATGGAACTTTAGACATATAAGCCATTTCTTCCTGAGTCTTGGGACACACCTCCTTACTTAGTTTGAAATGGCTAGCCAAAGGTGTACTAATTGGTTTTGCATTCTACATATTAAATCTTTTCAATACCTTTTGTATGTACTCACTTTGAGACAATGTTAATTTTCAATTCTTCTTGGCTCTAGTTATTCTCATACCGAGGATTTGTTTTGTAGCATCCAAATCCTTCATTGGAAATGAGTTTGCCAATTTTCTTTTGAGCACATTTATTTTTTTCATGTTAGAACCTATAACAAGCATGTCATCTACATACAATAACAATATAATATAGCTGCCATCATTTTTCCTTTTGAGATAAACACAATAATTTGAGTGACATATAGTATAACCTTGTTCAGACATAAACCTATCAAATTTTAGATACCAATTCCTTGGAGCTTGTTTTAAGCCACACAAGCTCTTCTTCAACCTGCACACTAGTTTCTCCTTCCCTTTTACCTCATATCCTTGTGGTTGCTACATATTTATATCTTCCTCCAAATCCCCATGGAGAAAGGTTATCTTTACATCTAACTACTCAAGGTGAAAATCTTTAGCTGCTACTAGACTTAAAATAGTTCTGATTGAAGTCATTTTAACAACATGAGAAAATATCTCATCAAAGTCTATACCCTTTTCCTGTGCAAACCCGTTCACCACATGTCTAGATTTATACCTTTTTCTACCTCCATCTTCTTCCTTCAACCTGTAAACCCATTTATTCTACAATGTTGTTTTACCTGCAGGCAACCTGACTAAGTCCCAAGTTCGGTTATGTGATAAGGAGTCCATCTCTTCTTTCATGGATTTCTCCCACTTCTTCCTAATTTCTACCTTCATTGCTTCTTCATAACATTCTGATTCACCAGAATTAGTCAACAATACATAATATAATGAAGGAGAGTATTGTTCAGGGGGTCTACTTATCCTAGTAGATCTTCTAACACCACTTTCAGGTGTTTGAAGTGCTTGTTTCTATTATGGTTGTTGTTGTTGTTCTAGCTGTTGATCATTATGATTTCCAGCCACCTTCACTTTTTCTGTGATCTCATCAATCACTGTGTATTCTCTGTTTTCTTTTTCTTGTTTCTTTTCCTCCAGTTGATCCTTATACAAAACCTTTTCACTAAATATGACATCTCTGCTCCTAATGATTTTTTGTTTTTCATAATCATAAAAGCGATAACCAAAATAATTAACACCATATCCAATAAAGGTACATTTCTTTGATTTTGCCCCAAGCTTTGTTCTATTTTCTTTATAAATGTGGACAAAGGCTTCACAACCAAAAGTCTTTAAAAATGATTAGTTTACCTTTTTACCTGTCAATGCCTCCTCTGGAATACCACCATCCAAGGAACTTGAAGGCCCTCTGTTTGTTAGATAAACAATAATATCTACAACATCTGTCCAAAATTGTAAAGGCAATCCTGCATGCAATCTCATTCACCTTACACGCTCCATGGTTGTCCTGTTCATCCTTTCTAACACACCATTTTCTTGTGTTGTTCCTAGAACTATCTTCTCTCTGCAAATTCCATTCTCTGAACAATACCTATCAAACTTTTTGCTGCAATATTCACCTCCATTGTCTGATCTGAGACACTTCAACCTTTTTCTTATCTCATTTTCAACCAAAGCTTTCCATTTCTTGAAAGTATCAAATACATTAGATTTATTTCGAATACAATAAATCCAAGTTTTTATGTTTGCATCATCAATAAAAGTAACATAATAATGAGAGCCACTAAGAGATGATACCTGAGAAGATCCCCATACATTTGTATGCACAAGCTCTAATTTTTCGCTCTTCTTTTCTTTCCCAACTTCGAGGAATCTGACTCTCTTCTGTTTTCCATAAACACAATTCTCACAGAATTCCAAACCAACATGCTTGAAACCTGGCAGCAAATTTCTTGAGTGAATAATATGCATCCCCTTCTCACTCATGTTCCCGAGCCTATGATGCCACAATGTCGTATCTTCTCCTGTAGAGGTTAAAGCATTAACAAAATTAGAAATTCCATTGCATAAATACAATGTACCAACCTTTTCTCCTTTTTCAATTACTAGGGCTCCTTTAGTGACCTTCCAGGTTTTATCTGTAAAAGTTGTTACACAATCTTCACCTCCCAACTACCTTGTTGAAATCAAAATTTTCTTTAGATCTGGAACATGCCTTACCTCTTTCCATAGACATTTATTTCCATTCTATTTTTTTATGAAAACTGTACCCATTTTACAAGGTTTATCATCACCTAATCGAACTTTTCCAAAATATCCTTGAACATTATCATGCAAATGTTTCCTACCAAGTGTGGCATGGAATGAGGCCCTTGAATCTACCATGAGGCATCAATAACATTTTCTAATGAAAGAATCAAATCATCTTGTAACACATCACTTGTCACATTCGCTTCATGATTGTTTTCTTGTTGTGCATCTCCTTCTTTTCCCTTCCGAGACTTGTAGTATTTCTTTAGGTGTCCTTTCTTCCCGAATTTGCAACACACTATCCCCGATATGGACTTGGATCTACCTTCCCTTGACTTACTACAATATCTTGGGCTCTTTCCTCTTTCCATTTTTATTCCCCTAGCCTCTGCAGTCAAAGCATTACCTGATGTCTCACTGAAGCTTTTCCATCGCATTTCCCCACTAAGGATTGCACTAACAACATCATCAAACTTTAAAGTACTAGATCCAGAGACAGAATTACTAATGGCCATAACTAAACCATTCCAACTTTCTGGAAATGGGCATAGAAATAAAAGAGCCGTAACTTCATCATCAAAAGTTATCACTACAGAAGTTAACTGACTGGTAACTATATTAACTTCATTTAAATGACTAGCAACAGATCCACCTTCTGACATCTTCTTATTAAATAAACACTTCATAAGAAATACATTATTTGAGGCCGACGGTTTTTCATATAATTTGGCCAATGCCAACATTAAACCCTCTGTTGTCATTTCCCTTGAAATATTAAAGACTACCGACGCCGCTAGGCACAACCGTATTGTTCCAAGTGCCTTCCTATCGAGAATATCCCATTCTGTGTCTATCATACTCATCAGCTTCTTTGTCTTTCCGCTCAATGGTAGGTACATATCTTTCTGATACAAGTAGTCTTCCATCTTCATCTTCCATAGCTGGTAGTTTTTTCTGTTAAAATTTTCTACCCTAAACCTACCATGTTCCACCATTTCTCCCACTCGAACCAGGAACCCATCTCTCTTTTGAGTTTATTAGCCAAATAGACCTTCAGCTTTGATACCAATTATTAGAAAATTATATATTACACAGCAATGTAACACTTAAAATATATTGTAGAAATATAAACACAGAAAATGCATAAAACAAGAGAGACACAGATATATGTGGTTCACACAATTTTGGCTACATCCACGGAGAAACAGCCAGTTGTCCTGTTGTATTATCTAACAAAATGAAGAGATACAACCCACATTAGATCCGGCGTAATCCCATCTTCTTTCTCATACAATATCCTCTCTCTTTCTCGCTAAGAATACACATCTACATAGTCGCAATGCAATTCCCTCATATATAGTGAGGGGTTACTTTCTAGGGAAAAAACCCTAAATTAAACATAATTTCTACCTACATATTTTCGCCTAATGAATGACCCAGATTGACTATGAAATTAAAACATTTTACAAGGCAATTTTACACCTATTTTTAGCTTTGGGGTGCTGCCCCCAATCACCCACCAAGGGGGTTCCAAATAATTGTTTCCGCCCCCATGGACCCTCCTGGTAGTGCACATTTACAGGTGGCGTTGCTACCACATTATGGACTAGGGTCCAATTCGCTGATACCTCTAAATAAATAATATAATCAGGGTCCACACCCAACAATAACTCCATCTTGATCTAGTAGATGATCAAACAATGGGATAATTTTTTTGGAAACTACATATATGTGATCACGAGAATTATGGAAATAATGCCAATATTCATTTGATCACGAGGTCTAGGGCCTGGGCTTGACAAGGTATTATACAGGTGAAAAGGGTGGCATGAGAATCGTGACTTTAGGAAGGTGCATTATCAACAATTTATTTCTTAGGAGAAGGAACTCTCCTCCTCACATAGAAAGGGGAAGAATGTTGCAGTTCTAAGTCTGTAGTTGAATTCTGAGGAATTACCAATTCAGGGTAGCAGAAAGAATTTGGTAAAGGCAACATTTTGTGTTGGAAGCAGATATTGCTAAGCTCTCAAGAGGAAACAATGCAACCAAGATTTTTGTACATCAAAAAACTTTGGTTCTTTAGGAGGTGCATCTATTTATGTCCTTAGGTAATAAATCTCCTCTTCATAGAATTCCCCTTCTCGTCCTGATTATTGCTTTCCTTGTTTGGAAGTTTCTTTGTATGTATCTTCCCGCTTAAATTATATTCTGGGGGTGGGTAGCTTTTATTTTCCTATTACACAAAACAATATGATTAGGTAGCACAAAGTATGGAAGGGATTGAGGGACCCCCAAACCTATGTGGGCTTGAATTATCACTTCATGGTAGAGAATGATTATTGGTTTTTTTAGTTTGAAGCTTATCTGGATTTAGTCTCTTTTGGTCACTAGGGAACCTTAGTTTGTCCTAAGAACTTGTTTGTTGATCTTTGTGGTACATTCTTTTTTAGGTGCTTCTAGGCTTGGGATGGTTCATTGAACATAATATGGTATCACTAGTTGGATGGTCACAACCCTATTTCTTGAAATTGTTAGAGTGGCTCCAACTCTGTGTGAGAGGAGGAGTTGTTAGGGTGCAGGAGATTGGGGGAAAGGAGTTGACATGAGTTGGAAGCCTACAACGTTATTGGGGGAGCAGTGCCTTGTTGGAAAAGTGACATGTTGATAGAAAATTAGGCCTCTTATCCCCAAGTTTTTGGTAGAGTGAGGTGCATCTGGGGGGAATAATCCTTGTCTGCCCATCAACAAGAGCTAAACGAGGTCCAATATATAAGGGGTGTCCCCTCTATGCCTTGAATGAGAGTTAGAGTTAGAAGAGGGGTGACCTATTATAAGGAGTGAGCCTGTAGAGGTAATACTCGACTGCACCAAAGGATAAAGGGTTTTACAACCAGATACAGGGAACAGATCCCAACTCACGTGCAGGTAGCAGTGGCCATATCTAAGGGGGAAGTTTCGTCCCACAAAAATTCCCTCTCAAAATCTTTAGTTATGGCAGAATGGATAGACTATATCCCTAATATGGGATATACTGGCAACAAACTTAACCAATAAATGCTAAAAATAAATTTGTATTGGCGGATGAAATCCCTACTAGGATGCACTCTGCATGAGTCCTGATGAGACTTGCTTCAGTGTTTGGATCACATGCATGGGCATTTGAACGACTATAATGGTAGATTGGAGAGGATTAAGCATTAGGCTGGTGAGGATCGAACAACATCTCGTCATCCCATCGATAGTAGCATGACCTCCAGTAGATCCAACAAACTCTATCTTAGTAGTAGGCTTTGATTCTAACCCCATTACTTGATGATGTGCATGGTTCTGGTTTATGTTTCTACTCTTTTTGGTTTTTTTAATCGAGGTTGGCTAGGCCACTACATGGGGGCTTCACTCAATGAACCTATGGCATATTGCGTGCGTTCGTGGCATACTAAACAATACCCCTATTTTGACTACATATTGGAAAATACATCTAAAAATCACATTAATTAACCTCCTAATAATATGAACCCAATACACCTTCCAAATTTTAAAAATCCCTACAGATATTGTAGATATCCATTCATTAACATTTTTTATACCTCTTTTTATTTTTTCATTAATTTTGAGCTCTATTTTTTATACCTGTCAATATAAAAACCCTTTACCCCCTATATATCCTCCAATATATTATGTCATTTTTTCCTCAATATATATTTCTCAATATGAACCCACGTGGTATAGTATTGCTCCCCTAGTGAAGCCCCTATAGACCACTATCTAATTTTAAGATTAATACTTGTAAATTCCGTTAATTCTCAACGGAGTTGTCTATAATGCGACTTTTTGGAGATTCCGGTGACGGAATCCGATGGAAGAAACGAGGTTAAATCTTGATTTTTAGTAGTTAAAATGGTTTTTTAACTGCATATTTGGATTTAGCGCCCTGGAAAACCCCTGGGAGCCATTGATTGTGCAGAAACTAGCTATCAAACTTGGGATTTCAATGAATTGTTGCCGGATTTTGACCGAAAAAATCTGTCGGAAAGACTTTCAAAAAGTCGCGTTATAGACTACTGCATTCTCAACTCTCTCTAGTCTCTTCAACAAATTCATTTTTTATTAAATTCCAAACTTCCATATAAGATATTAATAAACTTTTATACTTCCTAATAAAATCCTCGTTTTTGAAAATTAATAAAATTCTTTCCCAAAAATTAATAATTTTCACTAAAACTTATGCAATAAATTTAAATAATACTAATCTTCCCAACAACTCTACTTTCCCATTAAAGCACACAACTCGATGAATAAAGTTGTCTTACCACAACGTTCTTGTGCATATTAGCTTGGATTTTTGGTAATTATAATTTATGATTATTTTAGAGTACAGTAAATGTATAAATCATAGAACAAAGTACAATCATCCCTTGGAGTTAGAAACAGTTCCTAAATCCCATACTCTCTTTCTTTTAACACACTTCCCTACACCTACCGCTTCATTTATTCCATTTTCTATTACAAATTTTCGTATAAAACATTTGCATAATTTTTATGTATATATTGCTTTGTTTTATTGAAACATTTTTTTATTTCTCATAATTTTCTTTTAATATATTTTTTAATAATAAAATAAATCATTCAATTGAGTTTATGGGTTGACTTTTTTTTGATTTGCAGTTTGGTTCAGTTTTGTCCTGATTTTCATTTGAATAGGCTCTTAGGATTATTTTAGATTTTTTTTTACAAAATAAAATATATTTTTAATAAAAAAGAAAGAGAGATTTTTAAAAATAAAACATAATTGTATTTTTAAATAATAGCATATTATTAATTGGCTTGTGGTAAATGGTTATTGATGTTAGTATTATTATTATTCATATATTTGTGAGAATAGGAGCATCGAGGATGAAAACCACTTCCTCTTAGAGTGCCCTGCATACAACCACATTAGATCTCAATTTCACAACATTTGCTACAATACTGGCCTTCCTAGCCTTTTACAATGCCAAAATTATAGTGAGCTCGGGAGGCTTCTCTCCAAGCTTTTTGAGCATCGGAATAAAATCTTAAATCAGAATAAATAATTTGTCTTTTTAGGTCCGATAGATCATTATTTGGTCTCAGTGGACGTTAACCATCATCATCATCATCATCATTATCATATAATAATTTGGAAAAATATTATTAGTTAAAAAAAATTGATATTATAACGTATTTTGGTGGTTTATATAATATTTTTATTATGTTTAATTTTCTTATAATATATTAAATTTATAAAAAATTTCAAAAATACAATTTATTTATACATTCAAAATGTAATTTTAATAATTAATATATATCATTTTTTATATTAAAATATTATTTTTTGAAAAATAAAATCTCAAAAAACTTTTTCTATATCCATTTTCTAATTTTTTATTCAACACAGTTATTTATTAAAAATTAATCATTCCCTTTTTACCAACAAAATAATATATGATAATTAAATAAAAAAAATTATACATATTTTTAATAATTAAAATTATTACTAATTGATAATAATAATTGAATTAATAAAAAACCATTTAGATTTTTAATTATAAATATATATAATATGTGGGGTCAAGAAAAGTAGGAAATAAGAATGGCTAGGTGGTTTTTAAAAAATGATTATTGTAATGATGATAAGGATTAACGTAGAAGATATCCAACGAAGACCAGATGGATAAATGTGAAGATTACGTTGATTATTATTATTGCAATTCTTTTTTCCCAAAGCCATGTTTATTGGTAACTTGTCGTAAACTTCAACGATAACGTATAGGTAACGAGTTGGAATTGTTGACAGGAAGTTAATGGTTCCAAAATTTTGGCCGAAGTTTCAATTTTGTAAGGTTTTTTAATATTCTAATCTATATCAAATATATTTTAAATTTATATCAAATATAGTTCAGTGAGTGGTTTTATATTTTTTGGATTTGGAAATTTTTAATGGTGGACAATATGTATTGTTTAGGTAAAGTGTTTTTTTTTTTATAAAATATTTTTGTTTTGAATATATGTATAATCTTTTCTTAAAGAAATATTAATTATTCTATATAAGGATAATATCTTTATATTTTATATAAAGAATATATAGTTTTGTTTATGAGATAGAATATATTCATTATGACTTTCCACTATTATATAGGTGAGAACTAATTTAGTGAGGTAAATATATTATTTCTCTAACCACTTAATTGTATCTGATTAATATATATAAGTGACTTTATGTGTTTATATTATAAAATCAATTTTTTTTTATGTTTTATTAATGGTATTTTTAGTTCGATAGTGATGAATCACTAGTACTTTTAAAATAAATGTATATATATTTAAGTGAATTTTATGAAATTGGAAGTGATATATTATATAATATAATATATATAATAATATTATATATATATATATATATATATAATATAATCTTAAAATAAATAAAATTATACAATTGATTAGGTTCAATTTCCATGGACTTTTACAAAAAAATTTAGTATATTCATAAGGCCTCTAAATTTTAGCCATTGCTTAAAACTATGTTGGGTACTTAGAGGTAGGGGATGGACTTATAGCTAAGGTGAAACCCTCTAAATGTAGGGGTTTCTTAATTTTATGTGGGGTACTTTGAGGGTAGGGTTGAGCTTATGATTCAAGTAGGTTATGGTCTACACATACACATTACACATCCAAGCCCACCCCCTATATTTTCTCTAAGGTAGATAATATTAACTAGGTTTAACCATTATTACAAGTCTTTATCCTAGGGTAATGATATGAGAACTTGGAGGTTGGGGTTGAACTTATGGTATAACGAGGTGGTGAATCACATGTATGTATTATGTTTATAGTACATCTTTATCTTTTTTTGTTTTCTTTCATAAAGGCAACAAAACCTATCATAATTTAGTTGTCAATTGGCACTAAGGAATGTTATCCATGAAGGCGAGTTGACTCATCACTATTATTGAAGGAAAAACACACCACTTGAAATAACCTATTGGTAGTTCATAAGGGGCTAGATTTTCATTCCTACCAGTTGCCTCTAGATCTTGAACATTAGCCCATTTCCTTATATTTAAGGAAGATAAGCTCTTAACCAATTAGAAGCAATTTTCAATATTATTCCAAAAGCAAAAAACAATTTTAGCTTAAATAATATTTAAAAAATAATATCCCTTATAATCCATCTTATTTTTAAAAATAATATGTCTCAAAATAATTGAAATTAAACACAAATTTCAAATATTTTTAATAAAATAAATAACCTACTCAACCAATTTTACCCAAAAACATTACAAGTTAACATATTATATTAAAATATTTTTAAATTAGGGAAAATAAAGAACAATGGTTAAAAACACATGTAAAAAAGCCATCCCCTTCTAGAAATATTCATAATCACTTTTAATCACTAATTATAACACAAATAAGGAATAAAAAGTTCACTTCCTATCATTTTATTTTGCTTTTTTTTTTAAGGATAAATATAAAGGTTTTATAATTTTGGGACAATTTAATTGGTGATGGCCGTGAAAATGAAGGGTTATGTACCATGAGGTTCGATGTTCAAATCCCCCGAATTTACCCGTATCTACAAAAGGGACATATATAAGAACCTATGGTTTATAATGGTAGCGATCCGAATCGAACCTATATCACGAGAGTATGAAACTGAACATCTATATATATATATATTATATATATATATATATATATATGGGTTTTTTATAAATGGTTTGAATTTAATTTATATTATAATTTAAATAGTTATATTTGGAAATAAAAATTCATTATTTATAATGATGATAACAATTCTCCATTTAAATAGCTTTGATTTATTCATTCATAAAATGATGTTATTATTTTGATTTATTATATTATTTGTATGAGTAAATAATTTGGAAATGAAAATCTAAATTTTATTTTATTTTATTTTATGAACTTTTTTTTGTATAAGCTAAGCAGGTATGGTATTATATTAGTTAAAAAAATGTTACATAGTGAATGTTTTTGTGTGATTGTTTTACCATCAGGGAAACTAGACTAGTCATGTAACAACATTGACCTAGTCCATTTAAACTATTTACAACTGAAATAGAAAGTATAGCAATAATGTATGTTGAATCTACTATAACTAGCCTTTCTAACTTATAACTATCCATTTTCTACAAATAGATTTGAAAAGAAACTCAACACATTATCAAAAGGAAACGGCATGACCATTCATTTGAAGGGGTTGTCCACTTGAATGGTTACAGGAAGACTAGTCTCTTCCTTTGAGTTAGTAAGCTCCAAATGCATCAAAGCATGATTCATCTTCATCACTTTAATATCCAACTTCCTCATCTGTCGTTGATCCTGATCCAGGCAAAGAAGATTTCTTATTACTCCTTGGATCACTCCACTGAGACTCACCCCATTATAGTTATAACTTGATAGTAGATATCAATGGCCTACATGTATTTTGTGTTTCTTGTATTGATTTCCTCTATGTCTAGAATCCAATTTCCCACAAGGCTTTAATATTTAAGAAACAACACTCTTACTTGTAGGAGAACCACAGTAATATAGGGCCAATTGCAACAAACTATGAGTCCCTTAACTAACAGAGACCCGAGAGAGTAGGGAAGAACCTTAAGCTTATAAAAAGCACCAAATTTTAGGGATGTCGAACTAATAGGATGACAAAGAGAAGGAAGAACAACTTATGAAAGTAAATACAAACATAGAGAGGTTGGCTTGATATTATACCTATAAAACTAGACATTCCTTGTGAGTCACCCTCCCCATCGAAGAAAAGAGAACATGAGGGAATGGGAAGAGATAGAAAAAAACTTAGATCAAAGTCATTGCTAGAATTAGGACATGAAAAAAAGAAGAAGGAAACAATAGTGGAGACTGTGATAACATTTGGTTTAGAAGCTCATCAACTAATAGTGGCTCATCATCTTAGAGAATTCCTTTCCTCTCATTTCCATGTGCAGTATCTAGGATACTCACCCAGATTCAATTTCCATTAACAAGCTTCAATCTGAATGCAATAAAAAACATGATGAGCAAGTAATCCTTTGCTTCTACGAATTTCCATGTCCTCTATTTAATTGACATGGTTAATATTCTTGTATAATAGTCTTAAATAATCAAGGTAGTGGTGTGGGTTATGGAAGTTTCACATTCATATATGTCTAGGCCGATTGGAAGGTGTCGTTCCCTCCCTCACCTTCCTCATTTGACAAGTCATTCCCTTCATAATTGCTAACTTGAAACACTTGCCATGGGGGATTTGATTTTGATTTTTATAAATTAACAAATTATAGAGTTTGGATATTTTACAAATGATTTTGAAGTAAATCTAATAACTCTATACACTTAATATTAAAAGAAAAAATATATTACATCTTCTACATCATTCAATTTCACAAAAAATTCAAAAAATTTATAAATTCTTTCATGCAAAAATATTTTTGAATGTTGATTGCCTCTCTAGAAAGAAAATTCATTCTTATATTATTATTTTTCTTTCTTATTTCAATGGGAATAATAGGGATATAATTTTCTTCATCCAATCTTCTATTTTTCCCCAAGGAATAATCGTAATTTCCAATATGATAATAGTGAAAATTACATGTTGTAGATGCTTTAAAAGCATATTTAAAATTTGTGATCATAGATCACTCTGTAGTACTGTCTCATACTGATGATCATGAAAGTTCTAAAAAAATATATCAAAGTTCATATTTACATATTTTGAACTGTCATCTAATCACAAAAATACTATCTTTTTTTTTAATCTACGTTAGGGCCTTTTCTATTATCAACAACCAGCAGAACTATGTACAAACACAAGTAATCTCCACCCGCCCCGAAGGGAAACTGGGTAAGAAGGTCACCGAAAGTCAAATATTGTCAACTTAAAAACTAAGTGCAGTAACGAGTTTAAAACATAACTATCAACCTACCAACAAACTAATGCTATATCCTTATCGACTGTTACATTCCACAAACTGTCCACAAAACTGATTCTGTTGATCCTAACGGCTAAAATTTGAAAACACAACAAAAACAAATCATTCAACCATGATCTTCGGTTTAACCTCTTCCTCGCGGCGCACCTTAGTTATCAGCTTCAACATGCTTTGGATATCCTCAAGTTTTTTGTCCTGTTTCAGAAGCGCGAAGTGCAAGCTCTTCAATTCCTCTTTCAAGCTCGAGAACCCTTACGCTATCTCCGTCATTTCTTCTACAACCTGTTCCATTGCTT